>CAJNDV010031287.1:0-16551 GCA_905221635.1 Symbiodinium sp. CCMP2456 | reverse complement strand
TTAGCAAGCCCTATATATAAACCTCACGCCCCTAAACCCTAAACCCTAAACCCTAAACCCTAAACCCTAAACCCTAAACCCTAAACCCCTAAACCCCTAAACCCTGAACCCTAAACACCTATGGCCTTTTAGAGGAGCCTTCTAGGACAGAACTGAAGACTGAGCTTGGAACTTGCGGTGGACGTCCAGGCAGAGCCCCTTCCCCAAGGAGGCGAACACCTCTCAAAATTCTAGGGTTTAGGGTTTAGCATTCAGTAAAAATCCTGTTGTGACTGCCAAACTGAAGTCCGAATCTCTGTGGGCCTTAGTATGTTGAAACCGGCTTTGAGGTAAGTTGAAGTACACTGAGGAGATGTTGATCATCAACATTCCGCTTGTTTACGAGTGTTCAGGCTGCCTCATAGAGTTGAGGGTACGGTTTAGGGTTTAGGGTTTAGGGTTCAGGGTTCAGGGTTTAGGGTTTGGGGTTTAGGGTTTAGGGCTTCCATGTTCTGTGGTGTTTTGCCGGTGTTTGCCTGGCGCTCTTGGGCGCTTATCCGGGCTTGAAAGGTTTAGGATTTTAGGTCCACCCGAAAAACCCCTAAACCCTTGTAGGGCTTGAGGTCTGGCCCTGAACCCTAAACCCTGAACCCTAAACCCTAAACCCTCAACCCTAAACCCTACACCCTAAGCCGTTATTGAATAGACCTCATGGGTTCCGGCGTGTAGAGCTCCCACAAACAAAGAGAGGGCTCGAGGCCAACACGGTACATTCTGGCGTAAAGCTACCTCTTTATTAAAGGAAACTACAGGTGGGGAGTTTAGGGTATGTAGGGCTTCTATAAGGCTTCCACAAAGTATAAATATAGACCTTCTATAAGGCTCCTATAACGGTAGCTGCCCACCTGAAAATGTCCTGGACTCTAGGTAGTTCGAACGGAATGAAACTCGCTTAAGGGCTTATCAAGAATAAGGTTTTGGGGTTTGGGGTCGAGGGCTTTTGAGCTGGAGCAAGGGGCCGTATTACTATTTTGGGTTTTAGGGTTTAGGGTTTAGGGTTTAGGGTTTAGCTATTTCAAAAACGATCCTTCTGAATGCTTGGTATTGGTAAGTATTCAACCTCAGGGTCTCTTGCATTGCGAAACTCCGACGTACGTGCAAGTTTCTTGCTTGTAGTCAAATGGCTATTACGGATACTACAATGTCCAAAAGTGTCCTGTAATGTCCTGCTACCAAGATGTCCTATAATGTCTTGTTGTGCAATACTTACAAGGAAATCAACAAGGTTCTGGTCCCTGCTCTGTTTTCCATGTACCCATATCGTGTGTACTTCGCGCTTCAAGCAGTTGCATATCGGTACTGCAGGGCCAACCTATTTTCTGGGTACATTCAGGACACCCTGAACCACAAGCCCGTAGCCCAAAAGGGAATTTTATAATTCCTCGGACCCTGTTATCTACTGGCCAGCACATGCCCAGCTGCAACCAGACTCATCTGCAACATCTCTCCACATAGGTACTGTACTCCCTAAACCCAAACCCTAGACCCCTAAACCCTAGACCCTAAACCCTAAACCCTAAAGCCCCAAACCCCTAAACCCTAAACCCTCAACCCAAACCCCTAAACCCTGAACCCTAAACCCCCAAACCCTAGACCCTAATACCTTAGACCCTAAACCCTAAACCCCTAAACCCCTAAGCCCTAAACCCCAGACCCAGGCCAACAGTCGAAAACCCATGACCAGCACCTGGGTAGTTCTCTAAACCAAAAGTCCCTCTTAGGGTCGGTTTAGAGTTTAGGGTTTAGGGCTTTTTATAAGATGCTGCTGTACTACTTCGGGGACCTAAGATAAGTACCCACATGAAACCCAAAACAACAACCTCATCCAGTGAACATCCTACCTATAGTCTCCATTGTAGTTCCTTTTTTGGTTCAACCAAACATATATGTTTAGGATCACCACAAAAGGGACTACAATGGAGACTATAGCTACGTTTTGATAGTGAGCCTCAGACCCTCAAAACAAAGACAACCCTTTAATGACCGGGTCTCGGTGCAGGTTTTAGGTTTCAGGGTTTAGGGGTTTAGGGGTTTAGACCTCTTGGAGAAACGCTTACAGACACAACAAGCCGAAACCGCTGAAATGAAGAGACCCTTCACGAAACAAGACCTCAAACAACCGTCAAGAAGTACAAAACTACCCTGAACCTAAGCAAAACGTAACAAAGCGTTAGAAACGCCGTCTGGTAAAGCCCCAAAATCCCTCGTACACAAAAGACGAACCCCTGTAGAGCCCGTATAAACCCAATCAAGCTCCCGCTTCAAGCATTCGCCTCCGTGGGGGGGCCCCAAGCGCTAACAGAGGTCCAGGGGGGCCCGGGTCGCGCCAACAGGCCTTGCAAGGGATACTACAGGGGCTGAGGGCTTCGGTTTTGCTCTTTGCTGTTGGGGGCCTTCATCACTAGAATAGGATTCTGGGTCGTGATATAGCATATCTAGAAGAAGGAGCCCTGAAATTTAATATTGGCAATTACTCAAGCTTCCAAAGTGGTGAAAAGGGTTCGCGTCAAAGGACAGTGGATTTTCTGCACATGGGCAGTTCTCTAAATTAGGGTCCCTTTTAACAAGGGTGCTGTAGCATGTTTGGGATCTAGACAGGGACCCTAAACCCTAAACCCTAAACGCCTAAACTGCCCTAAACCCTTAAACCCTAAACCCCTAAACCCTAAACCCTAATTTAGAGAACTACCCACACATAAAAAAAGGGACCCTAACTTAGAGAACTATCCACCATACTGGGAGTGGAAGCTGAAAGCTGCTTGAGACTTTACCATGGCGCGCCGGCTTGGTTGTATTATTGTTTTTGCTACCATTAATATTGTTACTATAGGGTTTGGGTTTAGGGTTTAGGGTTTAGGGTTTAGGGTTGTGGGTTTAGGGTTTTATTAATAGTGTTACTACTGTTACTACTACTATTATGATGGGAATTATTGCTGTTATCACAAACTCCTTCTTATGCCATTATTGCTGTTGTTGCTTCTGCGCTGCCTCCCAGGGAGAGTGTGTTGAGGGGGCTCAGGGTTTGGGGTTTATCGGCTTAGGTAGTACAGCAGTGCATATTTGGGCCTTTCTGTAAACCTCAATTTTCAAGACCTTCTGGTGATTCGTGCGCAAGAACATACTCTGCTGACATTAAGCAATAAAACCCTGAAACTAAACCCTAAACCCTAAACCCTAAACCCTAAACCCTAAACCCTAAACTGCAATTGAACAAGGCCTAGCTATAGTATAGCTAGGCCTTACGGAGTTTAACGCTTTGGGGATCGAACTTGCAAGGTTTTAGGGTTTAGGGTTTAGGGTTTAGGGTTACGCCTTATGGGGTTGTAGGCTATTGACTCAATATAGCTTGCAGGGTGTTCGGCCTATGCAGTTTGAGTTTGGGGGTTTCGAGCGCAGGGTTGCGGGTGTGGGGGTTTTGGAGTTACGAGCCTGTAAGACTTAAAGAATGTACGGTACAGGGTTCATGCTTTCAGGGACCTCGAAAAGCCCATAAGTAGATTGCCAAGACGAATGGGAGATGAAATCGTCACGGATTCAGGGTTTAGGTTTGGGATTTAGGGCTTAAATGCGGCTGCGGGTTTCAGGCAGAGCTGTTGCAGGCAAGTGTCCATCCATGCTGGACTTGGCCAAAGCAATGAAGCTAATGCAGACAACAGCGCACCTGACTGGGTTGGGAACTGAACCCCGCAACCCGGCCCTTTGGGGTTTGGGGTTTAGGGGTTTGGGGTTGAGAGGTTTGGGGTTTAGGGGCTTAAGGTTTGAGGTTTGGGGTTTATAAAGGGTTTCGGGTTTGGGGTTTAGGGGTTTGGGGTTTGGGGGTTTAGGGTTCGGGGTTTAGGGGTTAGGGGTTAGGGGTTTGGGGTTTGGGGTTTAGGGTGATCCTAAATCATGTGCGGTTCAAGAGTTCAGGGTTTCCCTGAATGCTGCATGACCTACCTTAAGGACGTATATAAGAAAATCATGAAAAATAAAGAGCCTTGCAAAGGTAGGTTCTTTGGGGCACACCTGTGGCCCCCAAAACCTACCCTTTCTATCGACTTGTATATAGAAACCATTTAATACGGAACCCTAAAAACAAGGCTTTTTCGGGCTATAGGCAGGGTATCCAGTGGAAGGGTTGAGGGTTTAGAACCGAACCAAGTGCCCTAAGCACGCATTTCTGGAGGCCCCTCGTATCACTGCGGCTTCAGTCAGGGCATAGGGTCTTTAGGGTTTAGGGTGCTGGGGGTTTTTCAACAAAGCCCACTGCCCGTGTAAAGGACCATAATCAGAAGTCTTACGAACCTTGGGCCACGGTCCTCACGTCGCGTCCCGAATGGCAGCTTGAGGACATGAAACATCCTAATACAGACGCACAAAAAAACTTTGCCACAAATACCCTAGAGGTCCATGTACCCAAATAGTACATACTTTGGCTCCATAGTACCCAAATAAGGACTACTTTATGGCCAGAGTTTCTATTATTTTGGTTCATGGGCCCTTAGGGATAATTGCCAAGCCACGCCGACATCAGAAGGCAGGAAAAGAGTCGCTGTCGATGCCTGCCACTGGCCTCAAAGTCCTGACTCTGCAGCGAAGCTGGGGTGGGGCTTAATGCGACATGTAAAGGTTCCAAGGCCTTATGTGATTATTGTATATGGCTGCCAAGGGACTTGGGGTATATAGTATTTGGGCTTGCCGGCTTTAACTTTCAGCAGTTGTGCCGTTAGGATTCTCCGTGCTGCGAATTGGCTTTTGAGGGAGCATTGGCGGCTAAAGCCTTCAAAACAATCAACATTGGAGGTCTGGCGGGGTGAAATAGGGCCAATAGGGGCCCCATGATTAGAATAGGGTCTTGGGGTGTAGTATAGGATAACTGGAACAGGCGCAGAGTATTATTATGATTATAACAAGGCCTTGAGAAATAGTCTTGATACTTGTTCAGGCTGCTGTTGTTTTGAGCATCAACGAAAAATCAACACTGAAAAGTCGAACCGGCTTTACAATAACGTGAACCCAATACTAGGCTTTAGGGTTTAGGGGGTTAAGCTAATAATATAAGCCACCTGTTGCGGGCTCCATTTTTAGGAGGCTTATTCATCTGTACAACCAGAAAAACAGGATTCCGAAGAAGGTTCAAAGACCTTCTGAGCCTTCACCCGAATTACATGCTTTCGAACCCTCTTCGTGCAATCCCTACTCAGACTGGGAACCCGAAGGCATAGTATCGGCAATTCTTCTTCTCCCTTATTACACATTCACCACATCCAAACTCCTACACGCGTCAAGGTTACGCCATCCGCGATAGCTATATCAACAAGGGAGGCAAACTGGTAGAACTTTGAACCCGACCAAGGTCGCAAATCAGGCGAGCGGAGAACGAACAACTGAGACACCCCTGGAACCATCCCTCAAACCCTCAACCTTAAATCATAAACCGCACCCAAACCCTTCACAATCCTTATAAAGCTTAAACCCTAAACCCTAAACCTTCAACCCTAAACCCTAAGCCCTTAAGCTTAAACCCTAAACCCTAAATCCTAAGCCTTAAAGCCTTAACCCTAAACCCTAAACCTTAAACCTTAAACCCAAAACCCTATTTATCCCTTGAGTCCCGGCCCCCAGTCCTGGTCGGACTCATCGGACATATCTTTTCCATCGTCGTCATACCTTTGGGCCGGGGCGGCTCCCTTTGTCTTAATTTAAGGTTTAGGGTATAGGGTTTAGGGCTTAGGGTTTAGGGTTTAGGATTTAGGGTTTAGGGTTTAGGGTCTAGGGTTTAGGGCTTAGGGTTTTATATTCAGCCCCAAAAAGTTGGAAACCGGACGAAGGACACATACTGCTGGGATTCCGCATACATTACTCTTGAGGATTGAGACTATTGGGTTTCCAACTTTTGGGCTTCTACTGTAACCCAACCCTAAACCCTAACCCCTACACCTTAAACCCTAATTAGCTTCGGGAGCACTACTATAAAGGCTCCTTTAAGGGGTTCCTTCAAAAAAGGGAAACCCTAAACCCTAAACCCTAAACCCTAAACCCTAAACCCTTCGAAGAACCCTGAAACAGGGAACCCGCAGAGGGCTGATTCAAGGGTTCGAGCTGGAGGGCTGGGGAAGAACCTCAGGGCTCCTTTAAGGGATCTATAAGGGTTCTGCAGCGGAGGCTGCAAAGGTAGCTTGATTGGGCTGTTATAGAAGTCAAAGAATCCCACACGACCACAATCAGAAAAGAGCACTCAGCTCTGAGCTTGTTTTCACAGGAGCGCCAAAGCTCCGTCCGTATGGCTCTAGGTCAAAGGTAGCACACACAAAAGGGGGCCCCCTTAAGCCAAAGGCTTTCACTGCACAGCTGAGACATCACTGACTGCACAAAACTGGTACGCTGCTGCACCAGCCCCAAAAAACTTCAGTGATGGCTCGGGCGAGGGCGTCCCCTAAGAACATGACGATCGACTGCTTCCAGAGCACTTTTGCCCTGCTTCTTTCCTTTCTTAGCAGACGTAAATGAAGGATCAAATCTGATACTCCAGTAGCCGGTGCGAAGCATCTTCAGTAGCCCTTGTCGAGCTTCCTCCCTTTTCTTGGTCAACGCATCGGCCAAGTCAAAGTCTGAAGCCAACCATCTTAACTTGCATCCTGCACGTTGTAGATTGTCCCGGAGCTGAAATGCTTGCAGTGCTGAGCGCATGTTACTCAAGCCCAGAAGTGGACTCTCGTTCAGTTCCACTGCGTCGTAACCGCCCCGGGAGTCGGTGCACAGAACTCCACGAACTCGCTCGGCTTGTAGCTCTAGGAGTTCAACAAGGTCTGTCCTGCGAGGTCGTTGTCCAAGGTGACCACCGGCTCCGTGAAGTTCTGTCCAAAGAAGTCTCGTGCGAAAGTTGTGGTCTTCTGCTTCCAGGATTGACTGAACCTCGGCATCGTTTGAACCAATAGCCTTGCGACGTAGCTTCCATGTCCGCCAGGCCAAAATCACCATGGGGCTCACACCTCCATCTAGACTTCCTGGTCCAGCTGCCAAAGTAATGAGTCCTCCTGTTGAATCTCCCTTTGGACGATTGTTGTGAGCCTGATCACCCATGGAAATGAAAACCATCTCATCCCACGTCTGCACGTCCAGGAACTTCTTAAACTCCAGCTTGAAGCATTCACGGCGAACTTCTCCAATCATCTGTTGAATCTCTCGTGCCGTTGCCATTGTTCCACTGGTAACCACTTCAGTTAACAGTAGATTGCATCGTGCACAAAGCTGGGGCTGAGACTGCACTGCCAACCATTGTAGGCCTCCAAGTGCAGTGCGACACGCTTCAATGTCTTTGGTTCCGAGGGCTTGCTCCGAACGTAGTCGATCAGCGTCAATCTCAACATCGGTGAGACCATCCACGTAGTACTGTTGATCGACGAGGATCTTCTGATAGCCATTTTCATCCGTAACCGTAGACACATCCGTACCAGCATGTCGATAGCTGCCTTGTTTGGTCATTCCCCACTTGTAGGCTGCATCGATCTTTGCTTTCACTTCCAACCACTCTGGTGATCCATTTCCAAGTCGATGGAAATCGTCAACATGGCCTCCCATTGCGCCAATAGTTTGAGGTTTGCCGTCGATGTAGTTTTCCTCGATCTTAGTCAACCAGATCCACAGACATCGTTCGCCCAAGACTGGTTGGGCTCCCAGTCGAGTCAAGGTTTTATGGAGATCAAGCCATAATCCTCGAGGAGCTGTAGTGGATCCATAGATGTTCCGGAGGATCCTCATGATTTCTTCTGCTCCTACGCCAACCGCTTGCCGTAGTTCTTCCACACCTGTGGTCCATAGCTCTTGATCAGCTTCTGTGGGTTGCGTCTGAAGGAAGGCTGTTGCTAAGTCTAGTCCCTCCAACGGCCATTGGTGCTGGGCAGACATCTGGTAGAGGAGGTTCCGGCCAAGCGTAGATTGTACAGGACTGGATGTCTTGAAGGCTGGGTCAAGTAGGTTTGGGTGCTGAAAACCAAGGAGAACAATCCGTGCCTTTGCATTACGAAGTCCATCCTTGGTATGCATGGTGTTCTCGTTGCTTTGATGATCACGTTGGGCTTCTTCTTGATCTTCAGGTGGCACAAGTTTCCAGGTTAGAACCCAACGAGCTTTCACGATTCTCCCAGATTCGTAGGCACGCTTCACCTCTGTATCATCAAGGCACTTCCTCACCGCTTCGTTGCGCAGGAACGATTCCACCTCCTTGGCCTTGGCTCGCGTAAAGAGTTTCCGGTCTTCCGGAGATAACCGGCTCAGGACCACTTCAGAGTCCTTCATCTTCTTGACGAGATACGCCACTGGGTTCCGTTCGAACATCTTTTTCTGTCGGTTGGAAGTCATGTGCGGAAGGTCAATCTCGATCTTGAGGAACTCATTCACCTCCGTCATGGCACCAAAGATATCCATGGACTGCTCCTCCATGTTCGCCTCCATGTAGAGCTCTTCAACCCATGAAGGTTCTTCGGCCTTGGCTTTCTTGAGTTGTGGCTGGTCGTAGTCGTTGACCTCGGGTGGTTGTCGAGGAGGTTCTGACGAGGACGTTGCTGACGTAGCGTGGGTTCCCTCCTCTGGAACGGGCTCCAGCAGTTGAGGATTCATCTTTGCTCGTACTCGCCGTTGAGGTGCCACACGGGTGGTCTCATCCGGAACTTCCGGTAGGTCAGGAAGTTCTCGCTCATGTTGTTGTGGTTCCTGATCCACCAGATCGTAGTACTCGCGCTTGGGTAGAATGTCCGCAAGAGTCCTCCATGTCATAGGATCCTCACCACTGGAGGTTTCATAGACAAACTTCTCCTCCTCGGTCACTGGCCTCACTGAGTGCACTGAACACCGTAGTAGCCTCTGTCCCATCAGTACCCACACAATGTGTCGACGATGATCTCCTGGTTGTTGATGGGGTAGGAGTTCTTGAAAGACTACTCGCCCCGGGCCGGTCCAGTGTGGTCTACCGGACTTTCGGAAACCACTACGAGCCCCTTTGAATTGCTCCTGGGGCCAGACCTTTCGCCACACCTTCACCAGTGTCAATGGATCAAACTCCCGCAAGGGTTGACGCACCGTCGAATTGTGAAGGCGAGTGAGAACTCGTTGTGCCCGTGTTCGGCAGGCAACTGCTTCCGCATCTTGTCGCAATGTCATCAGACGGGTGAACTCGTTCTGGTGGTCGCTATTGGCAAAGGTCCGAACGTCCTCATCGGTCAGGGAGTACTGTCTTCCAAATGCCCATTGAAAGGCAGAGAATCCAGCAGTGAACTCGGTAGAATTGAGGGCGGCGGTGGCCAGCTGTAGCGCAATGGGTGGTTGTAGGTCACGGATGTCTTGGTAGATGGCCGAAGCTGTCATCTTCAGGTCTTGTACTGCAGCTTCCACCACACCGTGGGCCCAAGACTCCTTCTCGGCAATGAAGTGCACCAGGATGTTGAGGTCTGACATGTAGTTCTGCGTGGCCTCAGAGATGAAGCTCTTAGCTGAATCCATCAAAACCACCTTAGGTTTGGGATAGTTTCCAAGCCATCTTTCTGTGAAGTGGACCATGAAGTCTTGACTGGACTCGGCCTTCATTTCCAGGAAGTCGTACACGTGAACTGGACATACCACACGTAGTTTGGTGGCCACGTCCATGAACAACAGAAACTTCACCTTGATCTTGCGTCCTGGTGGGACCCATTCGCCTGAGTCCACTGCCACTGCTTCCCACGCTCCATACTGCGCATGTGTACTCGCTGGTGGGATTTTGCCAGAGCTGGTTCCTCCTGGTTTCACGCTTTGACACGTAGGGCACGAGAACTGCCGGGCAACTTCAATCTTCCATTCTGGATGACCTGCGTCCTTGATGATTCTGGCTAGATTTCTGTTGGACGGATGACCAGCAGCACGGTGAAACTTCGCGACCTGAACTGTCCACTTCTGTACCTCATCTTGTGATACCCCCTCTGGTAACTGCGAACTTGAAGCATCGCCTGTTTCTAAAAAAGGACCCGTGGTGGTAGATGTGGTCTGTTCTGCAGCAAGAATCGACGGAGTCTGGGAATCAAGATCTACTATCCTGTTTTTCAGACCCGTGGTGGTAGATGTGGTTTGTTCTGCAGCAGACAGAATCGATGGAGTCTGGGAACTCCCGACTGGAAAGCCATACTGGCGTAGAGCACGCATTTCTTCTGGGTTGCTGTTCATCACCATTCTCGAAGAGTAGGCTGAAATGGCAATCCGCAGTCCTTGCCATCGTTGAGCAGCATGAACTTGTCCGGGATCAAAGACCACGAACCGATGAAAAGTCGGCTCCACGTAGCCCTGTTCGTAGCTTCCATTCGCCATTTGGCGCCTCCGTTCTTCTTGGCCATCAGTGGGAGAACCTTGAAGCCACAATCCACCGCCTTGATACTGGCCAAAGCCGGCAAGTATGTTCGATGTTCCCTTGACGTTGTGGTGGTCCTTGTGGGGTCGCGCACGTCCGTTGAAATTGACCATCATACTCGTCCAAGAGTGTTGTGGTAAATGATGTTGTATGAACTTGTTGAGGTACACAGCGACATCCGCAAACTCTTGAGTCTGATTCGTGATGCCTCCGAAAGCACCAAAGGAGTACAGACCGAGTTGAAGACGTTGAGCTGGCGTCGTTGCCCATCGTAGATGTTGCTGTTGATAATTGACACCGCTGTAGTTGTAGATGAAGTACAACAGCTTCTCGCAATCATCAAAGGAAAACTTTCGTCGAGCACTGAGTTCTCGAGCATAGTTGTTGATCTCGATGACGGCTGGTTGACTCATTGACAACTCCATCTCATCTGGTAGTTCCTCGTGAGGCTGTTCTACTGCCTGTAGATTCCAACCTTCTGTCGCCTCGCTAGACTCCAGAGTTCCAGCGCTTGCCATTGACTCATCTCCCTGTCGAAGATAACGTAGATGACGAGTTGGACACATTTGTTCACGCCAGTGATGGGTGATTGATTGCACCAGCTTCTCAGGGTAGTAGGTCTCGACAAAGGATTCTCGTTGTCGGTCGGGTGCATGTCGATGGTTGCCAGGGCATACTTTAGTGCGGAACTGCTGATGGAACTTCTCGTCGGAGGTCTTGATGAGCCACTTCTTCTGAATGAAATCCTCCGTCTCCACATCTCTGAGATCGTATCGACATCCGTCGACCCGACATGGTAGCCATGGAACACCTTGCTTGCCAAGTTCCTCCTTGAGATACAACATGGGTTGTTGTTGCCATCCTGAACACGCCATGGGCCATTCGAAGTAGATCATCACGGAGGGGTCGACCGAAACCACGTGCAACACGAAGTTGGCCACTTCCCATAGTAGACGTCGCTCCCGGCGTCGGTCCGTTTCCCATTGTTCTTGTCGTCCGGCATCTTGTTGGGGCATTGTGTGCCAAGGACACCAACGGGTGTAGGGCAGCGAAATCCACAGTCGTCGTGGACGGCGTTGTTGCTGTAGATCTCGTAGAAGTACCCAAGTACTGGACTTATAGAGATTGTAACCATTTTGGTAGTTGATGCGCCGAGGTTGTAGTCCTTGTTGCTCGGCAACAGCACTTAGCCGACCATGTGGTGCGGAAGAGATCTCCCACAAGCCATCGCAGTCACTCAAGTGAAGATTGATCAACAGCTGGGAGAACATAGCAGCGTAGAGGCCGGTCAGCGCCATCAACTTTTTACCCATGAAGACGGGAAGGGTCGTGCCGTGAGCATTCTTAGCCTTGTTGTTGTCCTCCTCCTTCAGTAGCCGTCGTCCAGGGTGTTGGGATTCTCCGTCACCTGCCAGCTTGTTGTGGAGGATGTCTGTCCGGGACTTGTTGGATTCGCCATCGGAGGTGTCGTAGCGCTCGTTGTAGGGGTAGCCGTCGCGACCTGCGTCACAGTCTCCACCATCTGGGGCTCGGACATCCGCTCCCGAATCAACGTGTTGAGCTGCTCCTCCGCATCGATCTTTCGCTGCATAGCCAAACAGATGGCCGCTGTTGGCTTGCAGTTTCCCATCAGACCCTGTAGCTGTTGAAGCATCCGTAGGGTCATGCTTGGATTGTCCATCTTCGTAGTCTGGCCGTGGCTCCCAAGCCGCGGCACGTACTCCAGACGGAGGTTGCAGACTGCGCAGTGGGTCCATTGGCCATGGGCGTTGGCTTGAGGTCGTCCCGGGATGTGAGCATTGTTGCATGGCCACTGAGAGGCCTTGGTTCTTGGATCTCGAAGATCTGCCGAGACGCTCCTGCTGGGATCCAGCGGGGCAGCCTTGGCTTTCGGCTTGGTTTTCGCACGGATGTGGTCCACGATCACCTGCTCGGGCGTCTGCTGAGAAAGCGACATCTCCGAGAGAACGCGAAGAGGAAGGAGTCGGGGTTGCTACAGGCGAACCTGGTCCAATCATCAGTGCTTGAGAGGCTGAAGCCGAGGAGGCACGGGATGCATTGTACAGCCGTCTCATCCTACACCTGGCAGCCTCGAGATCACGCTCATCCAACTCAGCATCACAGACTGTCATGTCAAACCACACTGCGCCTAGCTCCAGAAACTGATGTTCTTGTAGACTCCTGCATTCATCCCTGCTGTCGCGCACAACCACATGAGCTTGACCTTCATGTGACGAATGTCCTTGGGTTAGATGATGAACAATGTCAAAGGTGTAGTGGCCCTTCTTGTTGACATGTAGCTTGTAGATCTCGGGATTATCTTCGTGGGTATTCATAGCAAGACCCGTGGCAAAGTCTATCAAGATCCCAATGCCATTCTTGCCAAGACAATCCATACCAACCAACACTGGAACCAACGACGACTTGTCAAAGCCACTTTTGAAGTACTCATCAGGGTTGGGGAGAACGTAAAGAGAAAAGCTTCGCAACTGGCCAGACACAACACTGCTTAGATGTACTCGGCACAGTGCCCGGCCCCATCGCCCATTCCCAAACCGAAAGTATGGCCGCGCAGACTGGTCAAACTCAATCTTGGCTCCCTTGTCCTGAGTGAGAATGGAGCTAATCAAGCCCTTCACTACGGCCTCAGGTGCTGCCGACGCTGTCGCCCCTGAATCAATCATGCCTTGGTGGGCCTCACTATCGCTCGAGGGGGCCATGGCCGTCGACGTCTGAGTAGCCGCAGCCTCAAGTCCACTGAACTCCAAACCACCCAGGAACATGTCGGAGGAGTAGGCGTTCACAGATCGCCCCACATCTTTTCCCTTCGGCTTGCCCTTGGACTTGCCCTTGTTCCAGACAGCATGCGCTTGCATCCATGGTCCCTTCTTTCCCTTCGGACGGAACTTGCCCTTGCCCTTGCCGCTGAAGTAGGCCCAGTAGTCCTCGGTCTCAGCTGCAAACGCGCGGTTCTTGCCTTGGCCAAAGCCCGAGAAACGAGGTTGCGGGCAGTCTCTTGCGAAGTGGTTGCCTCCGCAGTTGAAGCACTTTCCAGATCCCTTGCCCTTGTGCATAACGGCTCCAAAGCCCCGGTCTCGACGAAGAGCTTGCGTCGCCCGCTGGGCCTCTGCCCATGTCCGGGTTGCTTCGGCAGCCAAACTTTCAGCCACTTGTTCGGCCTGTTGGGCCTCTTGCAACTTCTCCTTGTGGCCAGGATCTTCAGCCTCTGGAAGAGCCTGGGCCTCGTACGCAGGCCACTCGCTGTTCCACCAATCGTCCTCGCCATAGTGACCGTGGTCGTCCATGTAGTTGCCCTCGTACCACCAGCCATCTGCATCATTCCACCAGGGGTCCTCGTTCTCCTGGTAGAGCGCGTACTCGGCCTCGTGGTTGTCCATGGGGTCCATGTAGTAGGCCTGGTGGTGAGGCACATGAGCATGATAGCCACGACCAAACAACTGATCATCCCACAAGTTCTGAAGGGCAGCGGCTATGACGCTGTACTCCATGCTGTTCTTGGTGCTGGCGAGGATGTCACGCCGTTCTTCAGCATTTAGCCCCGAGGCTTGCATCAAACGCCAGCCTCGAAGAACTTCCAGGATGAAAGAGTCCGCCATGGAGAGCTCGTCCACGGCCTTCGGAACCTCAGGTGTTCGACTCTGTCTCGTCGCAGAGCCTGCTTGCGAGGTCACTTCGGCACGGTGGCTTGGGGATGATCCTGTCGCACCTGGAGGAGCCGGGGTCTCGGGAACCTCGGTTACACCTGCATCGGCATCAGGTTCTTCTGGTCGTTCATCAGGTGCATCCCACATGGTATCTCCCCAGCCCCAACCCCAGGAACCCTCGTAGTCTTCATCATCGGGGATTGGAGGAAGGCCATAATCACGATCTTCTTGAGATAGTCCTAACTTATCTTCATGAAGACGAATCAAAGCTTCGACAAACTCTTCATGGACAAGGGTTTCCCTGACGAGGAATGAGCCAATAGATTCTCGTTCATGTCGTTTGAAGGAAAAATATTGTTGGCATATGGCGGCTGCGTTGGGCAGGTTCTGTCGTACTAGAGGACTGGCTGCAAGTCGTTGAAGGAAAATCTTGCATCCATTCGGACTGTCGAAGTCAGTCCGGGGCCAACTCATGGCCAGGAGACGGGCCGATCCTGAAAGTCTCGACAACAGCCGGGACGCGCAGTAACGACGCTTATGGATGGCCGTGGATTGGACAAACCACGCCACTTCTCTCGTGTAGCGACGCCATGTCCTCGCCGAGCCATCCCACGCTGGCACTGAAGATGAGTTCTGCATGTCTGCCATACTGAAGAAAGAAGTACTGTACAAAGTCAATCAACTCAACCAAACTGAAAAGAAGAAAACCACCCTGAAGGGCAGGCGGCTGTCGAACAGGTAGAGGACGGTGTCCAAATCTGAGCAGGGTGTTTCGACAGCCTGAGTAGACCAAGTTTCCACGTCGCCAGTTCCTAAGGAAGTGCGGGAAGGTCCCAGGTCGAGGTAGCTCCGCTACCAATGCAGCGGAGGCTGCAAAGGTAGCTTGATTGGGCTGTTATAGAAGTCAAAGAATCCCACACGACCACAATCAGAAAAGAGCACTCAGCTCTGAGCTTGTTTTCACAGGAGCGCCAAAGCTCCGTCCGTATGGCTCTAGGTCAAAGGTAGCACACACAAAAGGGGGCCCCCTTAAGCCAAAGGCTTTCACTGCACAGCTGAGACATCACTGACTGCACAAAACTGGTACGCTGCTGCAGGTTCCTTTAAGGGGTTTTGGGTTTAGGGTTTAGGGTTTAGGGCTGATGGTGAGTCCATGGGCTTCATAAGGTTTTAGAGGATTCTGGGTTTAGGGTTTAGGGTGTAAGGTTTCGGGCTTAAGGTTGAAGGTTAAGGGCTGAAGGCTTAGGGTTTTAGAGGATTCCGGGTTTAGGGTTTAGGGTTTAAGGTTTAGAGCTTAAGGTTTACCTTAAACTACCAAACCCTACTTTTTTGTAGGTTCCTATTATAAACCCTAATAAGGAGTTTATAGGGACCCTACAAAAAAGCAGGCTTTGGTAGGTTAAGGTAAGGTCTAGGGCTTAAGGTTTTGGGCTTAGAGTTTACGGTTCTGGAGTTAAGCAGCCTTTTCACTCGGCAGCCTAGAACCTGGGGTGGATCTTAATGGCTGAATCTAGGCACCGCACCTGATTAGCTGAACCCCGAAATGGTGTAACAAGGATCCGGAGATTAAGTCATAGGGACTTAAAGTAGTCCCTATATAAGTATACTTTGGGGCCAAACTATATATTATGTGGGTAAAGGACCCGAGAGAACCCAATACCCCTTAATCAAATTAAGGAATATACCTTGAATCATAATATTCGCCTTGGCCCCGGCCGAAGCGGTCAGAGGTTCCGATTCGGATTCCAAATGGATTTGGGCTTTCTGTAGGGCAGTCCCACTCACCCCTTGCCCCAAAATAATGTCGGTAATTCTTTAGGGCACTTTTTGACATTTACTTGCTTCAACCCCTAAACCGCAAATACTAAACCTGAACGCCCAATACTAAACTCTGAACTCTAAATCCTAAACCCTAAACCCTCAACCCTAAACTCTGAATCCTAAACCCCAAACCCTAAACCCCAAATCCTAAGCCTTAAACCCTAAACCCTAAACCCCAAACCCCAAAAGCCCTCGGCCTCTCCCTTGAGAGGAAGGAGACGTCGCTGAGCTCCATGAGGTCATCGCGCTCTCTCGCTGACATGGGAAACTTCATGCCTGGAACAGACGGAGCACGGATGCAAACAATACATACACAAAAACACACACGTGTATATATATATATATACATATATATATATATGTATAAATATATAAAGAAGTGTGTATATCTATCGATATTTATACGTATGTATGTACGTATGTATGCATGTATATGTACATATGTACGCAATATGTATGTACTTAGTTGGTCATTTGCATTTCGATTGTTCAGTTTTTCCTTCTTAGAAATACTGGTCTTCATATTACTGTTCTTTGTGTTGTTCATTCTTCCTCTCATTACTCATATCCGTCTTTTTGTTGCCATATGAAGACATTATGTGTGTAAAGGTATGTGTGTATATATATATATATATATACATGTATACATATATGAGCCCGACACCTTTAGGG
>CAJNDV010031286.1:100282-132939 GCA_905221635.1 Symbiodinium sp. CCMP2456 | reverse complement strand
GTAGGCTTCGAGGTGAACTGTTTCACGTCCGTAGGACTCGTAGGCTTATTATGTCGTCGGGGTCTCGCATCTGAGTAACAAGCCCTGGGCTTCACAGTCAGTGGTGGGCAGAAGAACCTGCCACGGTTTGTGTAGGGAGCGGCTTGACCCATCTCAGAGGCATCAGCAAACAAGGGCGGCTAGTTGTCAGTTGAATCATCGATATGCAGGACGCTTCCTGCTGATGAGCAGGTCAGTGAGGAAGTCATTCCCGACACCAGCTAAACGTCTTGACCGGGATTCTTGATTTCATGGATTTCGTAGCTACAAGCTGCAGCGACACGGCAGGCGACTTCGAACACGCATTGCTGGGAGCCTCAAGCCTCGCGCTTTGCCTTTCTTAGCCTTCCCTTTTCCCTCCTCGCCATGGCCATGGTCCTCGACGCTCAGCTGCAGCAAGCAGCCCTCTTCAAGAAGGTGGCGGAGTCAATGAAGGACCTGTGCAAGGAGGTGAACTTCGATTGTTCGGAGAAAGGCATGCAAGTGCAGAGCATGGACAGCTCCCACGTGGCGCTGGTGTCGCTGAATTTTCGTGAGGCGGCTTTCGCGGAGTTCAAGTGTGACCGGCCCGTGTCGCTGGGAATGAACGTGGACTCCTTGACCAAGATCTTGAAGATGACGGGGCCCAGCGACACGCTGAAGATCCGCCACAGGGGCGACACGGACGTGGTGAACTTCCAGTGCGAGGGCTCGGACGACCGCATCTCGGAGTTTGACCTGAAGCTGTTCCAGATCGAGAACGAGCACATGGAAATTCCCGAGCAGCACTACAAGGTGGTCGCAAAGCTCCCGTCGAGTGAGTTCCAGAAGATCTGCCGGGATTTGAAGGAGTTTGGCGAGACTCTGCATTTGACCGGCGACAAGGACGGCTTGAAGTTCGTTGTGTCCGGGGACATCGGCAGTGGCAACGTGCTGCTGAAGCCGCGAGAGACAGAGAAGCCGGAGGAGAAGGTGTCCCTCACAGTGCACGAGCCCGTGACGGCTGCCTTCGCCTTGCGCTACCTGGTGAACTTCTCGAAGGCTTCGCCCCTTTGCGGTTCCGTCACCCTGGGCTTTGCACCCGATGCCCCCCTGCTGGTGCAGTATGACCTCGAGACAGAGGACAAGGGCCACATGAAGTTCTACCTCGCACCGAAGATCGATGAGTGAAGGATTGTCACCCCTCCGTAGGCTTCGAGGTGAACTGTTTCACATCCGTAGGACTCGTAGGCTTATTATGTCGTCGGGGTCTCGCATCTGAGTAACAAGCCCTGGGCTTCACAGTCAGTGGTGGGCAGAAGAACCTGCCACGGTTTGTGTAGGGAGCTGCTTGACCCATCTCAGAGGCATCAGCAAACAAGGGCGGCTTGTTTGCCAGCATCAGTGAGGGAGGCAGCGCTGACAGGAACGAATTCCATAGACACGCATTCCCTGAATCGCAAACCCCCTTAGAATCCCAAAATGTATACCAACCCCTTGTAGGAACGTTTCTGAACCCAGAGACGTCCTTCACTCGAAGGGGCTTGCGATTGCTTCAGGTGTTAGAGCACCCTCAATGCTGCAGCCTAAGAATGCCATCTCCCCCGAACTCCAAAACTTCAGGCATTCAAAACCTTGAACTCCTCACCCTCACAGCCTTTTATCCAACAAAAACCTTCCTGCACAAACTATATTTTCATGATAATAGCATTATAGACAGTATGATTTCAGACAGTATGATTTTTAACAATTAATGAGAGCCCTAGAAAAAGTTCTCTACAACGCGCGGATCCCCGTTGAGAAGCCTCGCATCTCGCTGCAGGGTCTGCTCACCAGTCGAAACTGTTCTCATCAGCGAGGTGGGTTTGGGGTTTACGGGTTTATGGGTTTAGGGTTTATAAGGGTTTAGGTGTTTAGGTGTTTAGGGGTTAGGGCTTTAGGGTTTTGGGGTGCGTCCCGGCCGCTACGAAACAGGCTACTGCAAGAGCTTGCTAAGGGTTCCGCAAGGGCTCCATAGCGTGTGGGATTTGGGTCTTCTAAACCCTGAACGCTAAGCCCTAAACATCCTTAAACCCTAAACCCTGAACCCTAAACCCTAAACCCTAAACTCCACAGAGCTTTCGGGGTTGAGGGTCCTGGGATTTCGCGGATTTGGCGCTTTCGGGTTTAGCCTGTGCGATCGCCTTGCAGGTGGCAGAGTTGGCTTTCAGTTTTCAGGTTTTCCGGGGCCTCTAAACCCTAAACCCTTATAGAACCCTGTAAGGAACCCTTTAAGGACCCCTTTAAGGAACCCTTTAAAGGAGCCCCAAAGCCCCATTCTAATTACTAAGGTAGGTTTTTGCTTGGCTTATGATTCGGATCATCGCTTATATAGATCAGGCACTTACATCCCAAGTATCAACCTTAAGACTCAGACCCTAAACCGCAATGCCCACGAAAGCTCAAGACCCTCTAACCTAAAGCCTTATCACGCCCCGTAAACACAACCCATCAACCTTTTTATCAAGCCCTACAAACCCCATGATACCGCTATAAACCATATTATAGCCCTATAAACCATATTATGGCCCTATAACCCTTTTTATCATAGCCACCACATCATAATAGCCCTCTAAAGCATACAGCATAGTGGCCCTACGAAGTCTCACCTCCCTTCTTCTAGGCTTTGACACTCGCGAGGCCCCGGCCGAAGATGAGGCGATCGTCTTGCTCGAAACGGGCGCCGCTGAGGCCGAGCCGGTGTCGGTAGCCCTAAGGGTCCTAGGTACTGTTATTTGGGATACTTTCCCAAATTATAACAGTTATTCCGAGAGACCCTACATCCTACCATACAGGTACCCTCTTGGGTAGCAAAGGGTTTGGCCTCTGTATGGGTTAGGGGTTTAGCGCAGACGGAGGCTTAGTGAAAGGGGTCGGATAGCATCGATCCCCTGATTGTCCGTTTAGGGCTTAGGGCTCAGAGTTTGTATTCGGCATAGCTCCAGCGAGCTTTGTCCGCTCATAGAGGTAACTTTCAGGGTCTCGTCGGGTTTTTGGAATTGTAGTCGGGTCGGAATCAGTAGCCATGGTGTCCACTATATGATTCTACTATAATACACACCAAAAACCTGCTCCAATGACTAAGTCCCCCGCCCTATTCCAGCGGTTGGGACATCCAGGCATCGATGTGGGTTCTATACAGTCCTACGGTTGATGATATAAATCCTGCATAACTCCACAATAAGGAATAGACCATAATTCCCATAGTTTAGGGTCCTTAAGGTAATGCAGGATTTATATCATCAACAGTATGACGGGGTGCTGCAAGGTTTTCTATTAGAGGTTTAGGGTTTCAAGGGTTGCAAAGGGGCGTAATGTAGAAGCCTAAACGACTACCCATATTACTGTTAGGGTTCCTTTATATATAGTAACTAACTACCAATATTACTCTTAGAGTTCCTTACATCTTGATATGGTAATACAGGAGCCCAAAAACCTTATTCTAATGATTCAGGCCCCTACATGAATCTAAAGGCTCCTTCGGGGGTTCTAGGGGTTGGTTGACTTTACGACTTCCTTCGCCCGTTGTGTTGCAAGCAGTCAAAAAGACGAAAATGAAGAAGGCGTTACTTTGTGCGCTTAAGAGGCGTTTAGGCAACAAGGGGAGGGTTTAACTCGCATCGAGGGGAGGAAATGCACATCTCACAGCGTCCACTCTGGGGTTAAGCAGTCGGAGCCCGGCCTGGCATGCATCCAAACATCAACCGTTTCAGCTTCTACACCTCGGTTAAGCATTTCGGGGTCGGGCCTGGCATACATCCAAACATCAACCGTTTCTTCGTCCACACGGGGGTTCAAGCATTTCCGGCCCGGGTTTGGCACGCAAACATCAACCGTTTCAGCGTCAACACTGGGCCTGGCATACATCCAAACATCAACCTCGTCAGTGTCCACACGTTTAGCACATCGGGAGACCGACCGGCCTGGCATGCATCAAAACATCAACCGCTAGCCATTCGTTAGGAAGGTTCATCGGAGCCCTCAAAAGCCCTTTTGGAAGTTGTATCACCGGACCCAACTACACAGCAAGGTGGGCTTAAGACATCTTGCAAAATCATACCACGTGGGCCTGGGCCTTCAACGTAGGCTTGGGGGTAACGTCCTCATAGAACAGCAGCGCCGGGGGAGAGGTATCGTCCCGGACACCAATAAGAAAACGAAGCTTCGAGCCTCGACCAGCAGAGTTGCAGGATCTGAGCCCTTAACGCCCTTTGGCACGGTGTATCGGACGCCATCAGTCTAGCTGAGCCCCGCAACCCTTGAACAAGAGGTATCGGAGCAGCCAGAATCCCTTTAAGCAGATGTGCCGGTATCAGTCTTCAAAGGCTTGCGTTCACTCCGGGAAAGATGCACAGGACCTGACTTTTGCATCACTTTCGGCGACGATGTCTGCTTGCGGAACTGACGGACAGACTGTCTGGAATTTATATGTTTTGTATCCACTTTGACAGCGGCGTCTACTTGCTGAGCGCACAATTCGCCTGACTGTGCCATGTGCTTTGGAATTTGGGACAACTTCTGCGATGGCGTCGACTTGCGGAACTGTGACGAACAGGCTATCTGGAATATGTGTTTGTAACCACTCCGGCAGCAGCGGTTACTTGCAGAACGGAGTAGAACGGAGCAAATGCAAGAACGTTGCCGCGACGCGGGCGTGGCCCGCGTCACTTTCGGGGAAAGCACCAACAAGCCCAACAAATGTAACCACTTTAACGCTTGACAGACTCTTCGAAGGCCTGCATTTACTATTTACTCGGGAAACGGACACGGGCGTGTATATAACGACCTTGGACCTTGGATTGCTGGCGTTCAGAAGGGGAAGCAACAAGTTTGATGATGTTTGGGGGGTCGAATGCTTCCCGTTGGCCTGTGCGTTCAAGGGTGTTACCGCTTCCGGTCGTGACTTCTTTGCCTTCAGCAACTGGTAGTAACTAATATTATTATCTTGCAGACCGCAGACCATGCTATCATGGCGTGCTTTGGTTTTTCATGGGCTTCTGGTCCGTACAAAAGCGCTTGGGGTTTGGCGGGTTTGTTGTTCTAGTCTCCAGTTACCCCACATATTTTCCGGGCACCGTGTAGGCTTTGGAGCCTTACTTGCTGAGTCGCAGCAGCGAGGTTCAGCTGTCATCCGTTGTGGATGCCGGCTTGGAGCAGCTTTACGGGACCCCTTGCGATCAACTAGATGGCTTGGGGCAATGTGTTAGGTTTAAGCGTTAGGGCTCAGGGTTTTAAGTGTTCAGGGTCTCAACTCGTACCTTCTCGGTGATACGGCCCGTTTTTCGTAGGGATTCATCAGGAGTGGGCTTCTACGGTGTATCGCAAAGGCCCCAAAATCTTAAACCCCAAACCCCGAACCCCAAAACCTTAAACCCCATACATTGCAATGGGATGCAATTGGGGCTTACGAAGATGAAGTACGGATATGTACCGCAAAACGTTCATCCTTCCAGTTGTAATTTACCATAGGGCCATAGGGTTTAGGGTTCAGGGTTCAGGGTTAAGGGTTTTGGGTTTTTAGTTCAGGGTTTGGCGTTTGGGGTCATCATGCTTGCCACAAAAGAACGTGGCAATCGAGCACGCGCATCTAGAAAAAAAGGCTCCGTTATGTAGCGGGCGAAAGCAGTGCTGGTAGGGCGGACACAAACCCAAATGGTCCTAGGTACCTATGTAGTAGAGTGTAGGGTTTTTATGTTAGGAATAAATATTACAATTTGGGAAAGTCTCCCCGGCAACCACGTAACAGAACCTAGGATCCAATGCCCGCAAAGATCCACTTACCTTCAGCTACCATAACCAACGTTTTTGCAGGTTCTTTTTATAAACCTTGACCTTAATATGTAACTTACAGGGATCCTACAAAAAATGTTTGGTAGATTAAGGTACATCCATCCAAAAGCGTCGAGCGCTTCCGAAACACAAGGAAGCCCAAGGCAGACCCAAAGAGGAAAGTCCCTCCTCCTACGCCTACGCCCTGTAAGCTCTAAATCCTTAAGCCCTACAACATAAGAGTCTTAAACCCTGACGCCCTGAACCCTAAAACCTAAAAACCCTAAAAACCCTAAACTCTAATCGCCTAAACCCCAAAACCCTAAGCCCGTTAGCCGTAGAAGGACTGCGCTCCCTGCGAGCTGGGAGCACTTCCCCGACCTCTCAGCGGCGCCCCTGGCAGAGGGACCGGCCCTCCTGGAGCTGCGTTTCAGGCTCGGGTGTTTTTTGCTTATGGTAAGGTTTAGGGTTTAGGGTTTAGGGTTAAGCCCCAAAAAGTTGGAAACCGGATCAAGGACAAATAGTGCTGGGATTCCCTGTGCATTACTCTTAAGGATTGAGGCTATTGGGCTTCCAACTCTTGGGCTTCTACTGTAGAGTTTAAGCGGCTGCGGGTTTAGGGTGTAGGAGTCTATAGGGTTTAGGGTTTACGGTTTACCGTCTAGCTCTTCGGGTTGTTGAGTTTAGGATGTAGGGTCTAGGGCTTTGGATTACTGATTATAGATTGTTGACATTGGTGTTAAAGATTTTCTACAGGGTGTGTATAGGGCTCTTACCTTCCACTTGTATACGGCTCTGTACAGGTTTTATCGGGACTAAGAGGGTTTTCGGGGCGGATGTATGAAGGCTCGCAAGGGCGTGTGTAAAGCTTCTACAAGGCTGAGAGAGCGATGTCATATTCTGCAGTGCAGAAGCCTCTGCTTGTCGTAGTTCAAGGGCTTCAGACTTCAGCGGGTTTAGGGTTTAGGGAGTTTGCGATTTTGAGCTCAGGGAATTTGCGATTTGGTGCTCTGCAGTGTTAAGCAATTCCAACTGTCACAAGCAGGTCATCTGCCCTAAGCCTTCATGACTTCAAAAGACTGAACTCCAAACCCTGAACCCCGACGGAAGTCCTTGTCGAAGCCCTTAGAACGTGTCAACCATACAGGGTCTCAGCAAGTTATGATAGTATTGTATTCCCTTGTCGTCCCTAAATTGGAATCGTTAGGGCCCCTGATAAAGAACTTTGTAAAGGCCTTTATACAACTCTTTACAGCAACATTTACAAAATCCGAAAGTCACCTTATCCTGAAAACCTCTCCTAGGGCGCTGCTCCAAAGCCCCAGTTTATGCCCTATTGCGAAAACCCTATTGAAGGCCTTCTTCTAATGCTCGAAGGCACCCTTACACGGAACCCGATTCTTATTTCTGCTACAGACCATTAACTAGCTTGACCGCCATCCTAACCCCTGCACCCCAAACCGTTACAGGCCATTTACTAGCTTGACCGCCACGGTGTCGCTCCGTGGCCCAGAGACGATCCGCCCCTCGGCAAGTCACCTGATTCGATTCCCGACGTCCCAGAAGCAACAACCCGTAATGTGGAGATCCTTCAGTGCAATGTAACAACAGCAATCATATAGCAATAGATAGTGCGCAGTACTATTGCGGTAATAGTATAAATAACACGTAGAATAGTGATCGTCATAAACGAAGGAAAACGCAATATTAGTGGTGGTCGTAGTAGTACATTTTACGGATAATCGCAGCCGTAGAATAGTGATCGAAACCAAAAAGTATCAATAACAGAAGTGACGACAATAGAAGCAATGCTAACAACAACAATAAGAACACTACAACAGTAATGATGATGGTGATGATGCTCATGAAGATAGTGAGATTCGTTGTAATAATACCATACCAACGTTAGGAACGGCCGAAACCGAGGCACTACTAATGTGGTTAGTCAGAGGGCGGCTCCCACACACTAGGCCACCAGACTTCTACCCGTCAGCTTACATGTCACAGTATAGGGATATTTTTGAAAGGTGTTCGATGATTGTGACCTGAGGCCCAGCTTAACGGCTGGTGCCTCATGTTCAAGCCAGAAGCCCGAAGCCCTGGCCTCCCAACAGTGCCAACCTCTCATGATCCTGTTAGCACTGTCTGTATCCGCCGCGCCTGATCGACAGCATACCTTCAACACACAAAGCATCCTACGACGCCACGCTGTCCCCTATTCCAGAGCTGCACAGAGCCACAGGTAAATGACAACACAACATATGTCAGCAAATGTAAGCAGCTATACATACTAGCAGCCAAGATGCCATGAGTGAAGCGCAGGTAAACCAATTAAATTTGAGTAGATAGAGAAACACCCACATAGATAACAGCACGAGTATTGGCGTACATATGTAAACATGTGCAGGCACGTCTATATCTTTCGTTTCTCAATCAATCAATCAATCAATCAATCAATCAATCAATCAACCTATCTATCTATCTATCTGTCTGTCTACCTATCTATCTGTCTGTCCCTCCCTTGCCTATGGATCTATCTATCTATCTATCTGTCTGTCGACCTATCTATCGGTCTGTCCCTCGCTTACCTATGGATCTATCTATCTATCTATCTATCCATCTATCTATCGGTCTATCTATCTATCTCTCGGTCTATCTATCGATCTATCTACCTATCGACGTATCGATCGATCTATCCATCTAAATCGGTCTATCTATCTATCTACCTATCAATCTATCGATCGATCTATCCATCTAAATCGATCTATCGATCGATCTATCCCTCTATATCTATCTATCTATCTATCTATCTGTCTATCTATCTATCTATCAACCTATCGATCTATCGATCGATCTATCCCTCTATATCTATGGATCGATCTATCTATCTATCGACCCACCCATGTATCCATCTACCGATGTTCCATGTTTCTAGCTGCTTACCTGCAACTGCTATCTACCTGTTTGTCTATCCACCAAGCTATCTACCGATCTACCTGTTCTGTCCATCCATCTGTCCGTCTTTCTGTCGATCTACCTTTCCATCCATCTTTAGGTCTTTCTGCATTTGTTGACTTGTTGGTGGCTATCTCCCACGGGTCGAGGCTTCTTCTGCCAGGGATTGCGCCTCACGCCGTCGCTGACATCGGGCCAACTCCAGTGCAACGCGCGAAACAGCCGTGGACCTAGTCCGGGGTCTGTCTTTGAGGCGTCTTATCACGGTTTCATGAGGCTTCTACAGGTGATTTATGAGGGTTCCATTAAGGTTCTACAAGGGCTCTATTAAGAGTGTTGTGATTTGGCTGCGTTGAGGGTGTGACATAGACATCCGAAGAATTACCAACAGTATTCCTGGGGGCAGGTCGGACTTCAGGGTAATAAAGCCATACCTTAAGCTGCCATAGCCTACATCTTTGTAGGCTCTTGTTAAATTATATTGGCCCGAATATGGAAGTTATAGAGACCCTACAAAAAAGTGGGGTTTTTTTGGCAGATTAAGGTAAGCCTCTTCATGCGCCCCAGCCCTCTCTTTCTTCTTGTTTCTGCAAGGTAAAGGTGCGGGCGCCTGCCTGGTTCCAATGGCCCCCAAACGGGGACGCCCAAATTTCATAAGACATGTCAAACAAACTGCCCGATGTAGCCCTTATTCATCCACCCCGCTTGCAGCTTCTGAAATTGAAGAAAGCTCGAAACACTAAACCCGAAAGGACCCTCTCCGTTCACCAAGCCTACCGAGGCAGTTTGGAGGTCTCGGCTGACATTGGCGAGGAGCGGGATCAAACTTGCAGAGGGCCGAAGTTGAGACCCCAATCGGGTTTGAGAGGGCCTGTGGAGTTGCGAGAGGCTTTCTACTCGGATTTTGTGTAGGGTTCTTAAAGGGTTTCCAGAGGTGGACTGGGTTACGTAAGTTTTTTTTTATTACGAAGGCGTAGTTACAGGATTCCCCCAATGTGTTTGTAGAAACACTAGAAACCGGGCTTCGCAAAGGGTTCAACGGATCTTTTCCTTTTCTGTTTGTCAAGAAAGGTCCTACAAGTTCTTGTAAGTTTAGCAGGGCCTGTTTCCTGAAGTTCGGACGAAGAAACACAAGGGAAGAGCCATGCAAGAGGAGTTTAGCGCCGCTGAGACTTACCTCCTGCAAGTGGAGGTGCTGCATTTGCCAGGCCAGAGCTATCCTGTGTTTGATGGTTTTGCGACAGAAGCCCGAGTAACTGTGCGGTAAGATACTGCAAGACCTCATTCTGACTACGGCCGCTTTTGTTGATTCAGCATGCTGGGGTGTGGGGAGGCGTGGACAGGAGGCCGGTGCCTTGTGTTGAGGCTAAGCGCATCGTGAGGTTTTTTGCAGGCTTTGGCTGTTTGTTTTTCGTTCCAAGACGTGAGATTTCAACCCTGAGCTCTATATTCTCAAACTCGAAATACACCCTCAGCCATCTGACCTGGCACAGCTTGTGAGATGCGCAATAAGGTTAGCATAGGGACCAGAAAATTAAGTTCGTAATTTGTCCGTGTTTGTGAGAACTTCTCTATATCAGACCCCCAACATCCACTTCTGCTTCTTCAAAGGTCTATATAGGTCTATAAGTCCGAATCAAACACTCACCGGGCAACGTGATGATAAGATAGGGGCCTTAATGGTTACCTATACTATTCTGGGATTTCGAGGATTCCTTATTATAACTATAGTGTTACAAAACCCGAAAACCCGATATATCATTATGAAGGCCCCTACAGTACCCTGCTCGTCTTGTCCGCCGCATGTTCAGCGAATCGACTTGGAACGAGAACTGTTTTCAACCGTGGTGGCATAGCGGGATACGTGGGTAAACAAGGTTAACTTAGGCCTGACTTAAGATCTAAATTTTAAACCTTGCAAAACCTTGTGGAAATGCCCATGATAAGATCCCAAAACTAAACAGATCGTTCAGCCCAGCATGGCGTGGCAGGCTCTTGGCGTCCGGACGAAGATCAGCCCGAGGCGTTGGCGCGAACTCGCGAGTTGAGGGTTTAAGAAGCAGGAGCAAAATAATTACCTATACTATTTTGGGGGTTCCTTATCATAATTATAGTATAATGGGCCCCAAAACCAAAGTCTAAGGTTGTCCATCAAGAGGAACCCGGAAAAGACCATGAGTTGACTGAGTCGTCCATGCGAAACAGGACGAACTCTGAGCAAAAGCATCCCGAAACTACGGGCGTAGGAATGAGCTCAAACGTGAGGTTCCTCCTTTTGCTCTATAAGGGCCTTTGTGGGAGTTTCGACACCGGCCAGTATGAAATCCTTATGTCTATGTGCTCCTACGCCTTAAGAGGTGTCTGAGTCCCTAATTGGGGTTTAGGAGGCCCTCCTTTCTCCAGCGAAGCATGACACCAAATCCGAAACTTTGAGTCCAAAGCGCGGCTAGCAGCTAGCAATATTAGATTCGTTAGTCGGGTAGTTCTCTAAATTAGGGTCCCCAAGATAGTGCGGCACTGTCATAAAACAAAGGCCCCGCGAAGGGACCCTAATTCAGAGAACTACCCATTTATACTAGTATAAAATACCCCGAGATCCTATTACCAAGGCCCCCTCGCAACACCTCGTAAAGCCCTGTAGCCGATACAGACGCCATATTCGCCCCTTCAAAAATTTCCTGTAGCACTGGACGCCCTATTCTAGTAATAGGTTCTAATGGTTAGGACGTCTGCATACGCGAAACCCTAAACCCTCAAACCCCTGCGTACTGTAAACGCTCCACGTCTTAAATCCCTAAACCCCTAACCCCTCAGCCACTAAGCCTCCGGACCCCTAAACCCCAAAGCCCTAAACCCATAAACCCAAAACCCAACACCTCCTAGCCCTAAACCCGAAACCCTAACCCGAACAAGTCCTGGCTCTACACACGAAGCCCTAAACCCAAAACTACCCTAAACCCCAAAACCTCCCAGCCGTAAGCTCGAAACCCGAAACCCAACCCATCCTAGCCCTAAACCCGAAGCCCTGAACCAAAACCTCCCAGCCCTAAACCGACGCCCGAAACCCTAAACCCCCAAAACAACCTAGCCCTAAACCCTAAACCCGATTAAACCCTAAACCTTGAACCCTAAACCCTAAACCTTATAAACCCTAGACCTTAAACCCTAAACCCTAAACCTTATTAAACCCTAAACCTTCAAGCCCCCTATGAGCAGGTCACTCTGCGGCCCATCCGGGGAGCTTCCGGAGCTTCCTGGTGGCTCAGCGACCCGGGCCGAAGGAACGGGCGGTTTGGTTCGGACTCCTGGGGTTTTGGGGTTTAAGTTTAGGGTTTCCGGTTTAGGGGGTTTAAGGGCTGAGGGGTTCGGGGTTTGAGGGTTGAGGGATTTAAGTTTAGGGTTTCCGGTGTAGGGGTTTAAGGGCTGAGGGGTTCGGGGTTTGAGGGTTGAGGGATTTAAGTTTAGGGTTTCCGGTGTAGGGGTTTAAGGGCTGACGGGGTTTAAGTTTGGGCTTTCGGGTTTAGGGTTTAAGCTTAAGGTTTTTTTTGGTGTGCTTTGCTGCATTCAGTGTGTAGAACAAGGTCATTTTGTGCTTTTGGTGTTAGGATTTCGTGCTGTTTTGAGCTTTTGGGTTCCAGGTCCTTGCATTTTGTGTGAACCCCCGTAGCGCCCCAGTAAACACGCTAAGAACCCCTGGCCCTAAACCCTGAAGCTTATCCACGGCAAGAGCACTGAACTTATATACCTTAAACCTTCAAGCTCTGAAGTAACCCTAAACCCTATAAGCCATACGCTCTTAACCCTAAACCCTAATCCCCTAAGCCCTACACCCTAAACCCTAAACCCTGAAACCCCCTACACCCTAGACCCTGAACCCTGAACCCCTAAACCCTGAACCCCCCAAGCCCTAAACCCTAAACCCTGAACCCCTAAACCCTAAACCCCAAAAGACCCCTACTAACCCCCTAAACCCTAAACCCCCGAAGCAGAGCCCAGGCTTCGATGACGCCGCCGGAAGGAGCTTAGCCTTCTCCGAGACTCTCCCGGGGACTCCTGGCCGAAAGTTTCCCGCGGCGATGGCGGTTTAGGGGCTTTCGGGTTTAGGGATTTAGGGTTTTGGGGTTTAGGGTTTAGGGCCTGTGGGGTTTAGGGTTCGGGCTTTTAGGCCTGAGGGTTTCGGGTTGAGGTTTATTGTGCGTGGCTTTCGGGTTTTGGGGCGTTTAGGGTTGAGGGGTTTGAGGTTGAGTGGAGGTTGAGTGTTTGTTGGTGCAGACGTCTTGATTTTGCAGTAGGCGCTTTCGGTTTGGGGCTGCGAGTTGATGTGAGTGTAGGGCGGTGTGATGATTCAGGCTAACCTACACCCTAAACCCTGAACTTTAGAAACATTCAACCCTAAGAGCGTAGGGTTCACGGGGTTTGGGAGTTGACGTGGGCCGAAGGGATCAGGGTGGATTTGCGTAGGATGAATATGGGTGGTTCTGTAAGTGTGGGTCCCTTTTAGGGTCCGTTTTATAAGGTTGCCGTACTATACTGGGGACCCCCAAAAGGGACCCTAATTTAGAGAACTACCCATATGAAAGCCTGATGATCAGAATGGTTGCTGAGAAAATCCCAAAAGGTCCTGGGTACTGTTATTTGGGATACTTGCCCAAATTGTAATATTCACATTCCCAGTATAGAAACCCTACATCCTACTATAAAGGTACTTGGGAGCCTTTGGGTATTTCCTTTTCGTTGAATCTACCCACCAAAATCCTATTCTAATTCTGCATTGCGGCCCGTATTTTCGGACTCAATCTTGGCAGGGGTTGGGTTTAGGGGCCAGAGCCCTTTTTAACCCGTGAGCTGACAAGTCTCCTAAACCATAACCTCAAAAAAAGGCCTTAAAAGCCTTAAACTAAAGCTTAAGATCAGGAGCACTTAAAGGACAAGATGACGATCAACTTTCGGTGTCTTTTGACGTTTTACGGTAAAGACAGGTAGCCGGAAGGCAGGTCCCAGCCAGTTCACGGGTCCATGGGTGCTGTGAGGGAACGGATCGCAGCTGGAGCTTCGGAGTAGTGCCATATGGGAGTTTTAGATAATTAGGGTACCTTATTTGGGGGTCCTTATAATAGGGATCCTATTATTTCGGGTACTATATTAGGGTCACCAACCCCCGGAACTCCCATATTCCATTCAAGAGGAGACTGGCCGACAGGCCTTCTTGCTGCTTTTGCAATCGGTGTTTCTACTTCCTTCATACAGAACCCTAAGGGTCCACGTACCTATATAGTATATACTTGGGCCCTAAAATACCTAAATAGGAACTATGGACCCTCAGGGGAAGTACTTTTGCGCTGTTGGGCGACCCACGTGAACTTGATCAAGCCCCCGGACATCCCTGCACGAAGCCCGGACGTCCCGAGAATAAAAGACGATGCCACTGATGCCACGGACAGAAATTTTCGGCTTCCCGGAAGAATCTCAACAGCTGTTGTTCAGCACGAGGTCTTTCCGTCGCATGTCACAGTAGTGCATGCGGGATGATTTGGACCAGAACGGTAATTGTATGCCCTAAATCAAAAAACCCCTAAACCCTAAAGCCCTAAACCCCTAAACACTAAACCCTAAACCCCAAAGCCCCTAAACCGATTCAGTTCTGGCTAGTGAACTTGCCTTCGGCCGGCTCACACTGCGCATCCGGAGCCCTTGTTCCTTCCCTTGTCCGTTTCTATGCTGATGTCTTGCCGATTCGTCTCGAAAGCACTGTTTTATTAGTTTATGAACTTTTCCCTAAACCCTGAACCGTTGCCCCTACTTGAGCCCTAGAGCTTAGCTCAGGTATCCCGTGTGGCCAATGGCTCTGGGTGTGGCCTTGGTGCCTCGGTTCTGTTAAAGAAGGGGCCATCAGGAATACATGTCCCTCCAAGGGGATAGTTTGGATTTCAGGTTTCATGTTTTCCGGATTTTCGCGTTTTCGGGTCTCGTGCTGAGGGCGCTTGTGGCTGGGATCGGCTGCATGGCCCTCACTATACTTGCGGCGGGCCCATGCCTGTTTCAGTTAGTGGGTGCTGTATACGCAGATGTAGTCATTCTTCTTTGCACGGTCTCATATGTAACATGCGTGCATATACATGCTACATGTAGTATATGTAGACACACACACACACACACACCCCTATTATATACTAATAATATGTAGGAAGGACCTCTTTGTAGGATTTGTCGTGACTGCTTTGCTCTAACTACAGTTTACTGAAGGCACTATACAGTTGATAAAGTTCATAGTTTATAGTTTTGCATTGTATACGAAAGCTATAACCTTCATAAGCATTAGGAGTTCATACAGCTTATACAGTTTATAGCTTTTGGTGCGCGAGGAAGTGTTATAAACTTTATAAGCCTTAAAAACATCAGAAGGGTGTTCGGTTGCTCGCCAGCGGAAGCCTTCAAACAGATATGATGATTATAAACCTTATGAGTCTATAAAGCTTTGAAGTTTAGGAAGTTTATAACTTTTGGTGTGCAAGAAAAGTTGCGAACTTCAGAAACTTTATGAACGTCTAAAGGGCTTCGGTGGCTGGCTAGCCGAAACCTTCAAAAAGTTATAAACTTGACAAGCCCTTCGAACTTTATAATTTGTCTATAAACTTTACAAACATTATGAGTTTATAAAGTCTATAAAGTTTATAACTTTTCGTGTACAAGGAAAAGCTATGAATTTTAGAAACTTTGATACAAAGGGTTTTTGTTGGCTGACCGCCGGAAACCTTTAACAAGCTACAAACTTTTATAAACTCTACAAAAACCTTATGGGTTTATGACGTTTATAAAGTTTTTCACTTGTAGTGTGCAGGGAAAAGTTATGAGCTTTATAAGCTTTACAAACGTCTAATGGGCTTCCGTGGCTGGCCAGCGGAAAGTTTCACAACGCTGTATACTTTATAAAGCCTATAACCTTTATGAGTTTATAACGTTTATAGAGTTTATAACTTTCCTTGAGGAAAGGAAGGGAAGGACGGACAAGATAGTGAGAGGGGGGAGAAAGAAGGACAGAGAAGTGCGGAAAACTGGAGAGAGAGAGAGAGAGAGATAGAGAGAGAAAAAGAAAGAAAGAGAGAGGGAAAAGGAGAAATACCAGTTGCTTATGACTCCCTCTTCATCTTCATTGTTTCGATTCTTTCTTTCCAGCTACCTTTCGCTCACTTTCTCTGTCTTTTGCTCTCATGCACTTTCATCCCTTTCTACTCGGTCCATGCCTACCCTCCGCCCTTTCCACACCTTTCTCAAATAAACAAGAAGGCCAAGACAGGAAGAGCGGAGAGGCAGCATAAACCTTCCCATGTGGTTCTGCCTTACAGTTATCCCGTGCCCCTTTCATCACTATGTCTTTGCTTGTTCGAACCTCCCTTAATATCTCTTCCGCCTGTTACGTCGTGTTATTTGCTTCTCTCTCTCCGTCTCTGTCTCTGTCGCTCAATTTTCTCCCATTTACTTACTCTCTCCTGTCTGGTGCCTACCTTAAACCCGAAATGAATTCCAGGAAACGAGGGCAGAAGAGGGGCAGAAGAGAGGTGAGAATGGAAGGATGCAAAAAGGAAAGAGGAGAGGTCCTCCTCCTAGTCTCGAGGCATCGCATGCTCGCTGCGTGTTTTCTTACACAATCGCTTCTTGGTCTCTCATCAATGGGACATGACAGAAGATGAGACTGATCTCAAAAGAATCGCAGACTCACAAGTGCCACAACAGTTCTTGGGTCACCTTCCTCCTCTCTGCCTCTTGACGACTCTCGCTCTCTGTCTCTCTCTCTCTCTCTCTGTTACGTTTTCTTTACCTGCGTCTGTCTCTCACTATTGTATCTTTCTCCCGTTCTTGGTTTTAAGCAACTAGGACAGGGGGAAAGTCGGGGGAGGAGAATTTGCAGAAGGACAGGTGAGGCGGGACAGATAGAGAGAGGGCAGAGAGAGGGAGAGAGGGAGGGCAAACACGCGAGAGAACCATGAAGACACGGAAGGAAGCGATGGTGAGGGAGCGGGCCTTGTTCGATGATAAAGCGGAGAACTCACCTTTCTTCTCCGTATCTCTTCCTCCATCTTCTCTCTTCCCTTTTGTTTTCTTCTCTTTCCTTGCTCTTCGCAGAAGTTTGCGGAAAGGAGCGGGGTGTGTATATAATTGTATATATCTAGATACAGATGTGTTTGTACACATAGTTAAAGACGTAAATCTGTAGACTATAGATACATAAAGACACGGAGCGGAGAAAGAGATAGACAAAGAGAGAGAGAGAGAGTGACAGAGCGAAATACATATGTACAGAGCGGGCGAGAAACAAACAAATCGCGAGGACAGGTCTTCTTCTCTTTCATGCGAGGAAGACTGGTTGAAAAAATGCGGAGCATACCACAGAGGGAAAGATAGGCAAATGTGGCAAGATTTCTTTTCGTCCATCCTCCTGTTTCCGGCGGTTTGGAACTATCAGGATGGAGCCAAACTTGCAACAAAGCAGCACATCACATTATACATAGGTCCATGCCACATAGTAATGTACAAGTGTACATGAGCCATTTCCCGAAACCTCGCACAAAGGGAGGCCGAAAGCGCAAGCCTCAAGCCCTTCGGCTTCAGGAAGCGCTTTCCTCGTGCCACCCCTAAACTTCGCTAAACCCGACTCCCCAACTGGAACCCAAATAGATCCACGGTAGGAACCCTTAGAGGAGCCCTCACAGGAATCACGGGGCCTTAATAATTACCTATACTATGTTGTGTCTCCCTGTTATAACTATAGTAGATTATGCTCCAAACCCCTATTCTAATTGTTAAGGCCCCAACTGCAAAAGCTGCCCTAGCCCGCCACATGAGGACTTTGTGTCGGTTCCTCTGGCGCCACTCCCGGCAGGCTGCACGGCCCAAGAGAGGTATGGTTTAGGGTTTAGCGGTTTAGGGTTTAGGATTTTAGGGCTTTAGGGGTTGAGGGTTAAAGGGTTTACGGGTTTATGGGGTTTAGCGGTTTAGGGTCTGGGGTCCCGAAGCTCTTATCGTTTGCGGTTTGTTTTGGGGCTTTGCGGGGGGGGGGGGGGCCTTCATAGTTAACCGAGAAACTCAAAGGGCGCCGAACCCTAATCCCTGAATAGGGTCCCGCAGCCCTCAATCCCGGAACTAATCGTTCTCATGGGTCCCTTAAGGGTTCCCTGAAACCAAAAGCATCAAGGGGTCCCTAGACGGTCCAGGGTGTAGGGCTTCTGGTTTGGGGGGTTAGGGCCGGTTAGGGGTTACAGTTAATAGTATTCCCCAATCGTCCCGAAGCTATATACCCCAAACTATCCCAAACTCTATTTGTGGCATGCTTTAGCCTTGAGTTGTGATGATCAGCTGGCCTGTTCTTTGTCTCTGGGATCTGTAGCATACGTTTTTATTTTCTAGCCTGGGTTCTTGGGTTCCTATCCTCCTACTAGACCCCTAAACCTTAAACCTAAAAGTACAGGTGGATCGGACCTGCAGGTGGAAAAAAGAGCTTAAAAAAACAAAACCTAAAAGTAATCATATCCCTTGTCCCGACGAGGTCTTCATTGAATCTCGGGCTTCTACGTTTCGGCAGAGTTTGGTAACTTTGGGAAGTAGGGTGCCGCAATAAAGACGCTCGAGATGAGAATCCCTACGGACCCCTGTAAATAGAGGGCCTTGAATAATTGCCAATACCATTTTGGGGCTCTTTATTCTAGTTATGGTATAATATACCCTCAAGCCCAATTCTAGTTGTTAAGACCCCTATGCATGAGGTGCTTGCCTTAGCCTGAATTTCAAGGGACCCTGTCTTGACGGGTGTGGTGGCGGTCATGAAACCCAAACCCTAATCCCGAAACCCAAGACATCCAAAAGCCCGAGTTTATAGAGAATCCGGGGTCCCGATTTATGAGGAATGTACTGTAGGGCCCAATTCATTGACAGTGTTATTCCTTATACTTTAGGGGTGGTATGACATAATATAGGGGCCTAAATAATTACCAACACTATTTTGGGGGCTCCTTATTATAATGATAGTACAATATGCCCCTTATTAATGATAGTACAATACGCCCCAAAACCCTGCTCTAATTGCTGAGGCCCCTACATTATACTCTTCTCAACCTTGCTTAAAGCCCCAAATTCTCAGGATCTGCCTCCATCCTGGCCCTGACGTTCCGGATCCCTGAGGTACGGCTTTGGAGCTCAGAGTTTAGGAGTTTTAGGGATTTGGGTTTAGGGTCTTAGGGTTTTGGGGTTTAGGGTCCAGCCGTAAAGGAGCCCTTAAAGGAATCTCCGACATCCTCAAGCAGGAAACCCTCGGGGCTTCGGCGTTGTTGCTACATAGAACTCTGTAGAACCACCCAAAAACCTTAAACCCTAAAACCTAAAACCCTAAAGCCTTAAACCATCTTAAACCTTAAAACCTAAAATCCTAATCCCTAAACCGTGTTAGTCACAGGACGCGGCGCCACAGGGCAGTGAAGTTTTGCGAACGACACTTCCGAAGAAGCCCTAATGTAGAAGCCTAAATGATTACCAAAATTATTCCTTAGGGTTCCATATAATAAATACAGTATTAAGGGGTCCAAAACCCTATTTCTAATTATTAAGGCCCTTACAGTACACCATGCAGTCTTCGACTTGGGCTTCGGCTTTGCAACCCCTCCATAACCCTTTGAAGTTGGGTTTCTGGTTCAAGGGTTTAGAGTTTAAGGCTTAGGGATTAGGATTTGGTGTTTAGGATTTAGGATTTAGGGTTTAGGGTTTACGGTTTCGAGTTCCTGGAGTTTGCGGTTCAGGAGGAGGGTAGTCTCAGCAGCAAAGGGATGTGTCTTAAAAGAACAGGAGGGTATACCGGGACCCCGGTGCCCGTTGTTAGAGCCCTTACATGGTCCTGAATAGTAAATGTTGTAAGGCTCCATACAGCTGATAGAGCCCACGCAGAACCTGTAATGTAGGGGCCTAGATAGTCACACTATTTTGGGGGTTCCTTATTATAATTACAGTATAAAGGACCCCAAGACCCGATTCTAATTATGAAGGCCTTAATAGTATACCAGCCAGTCTGGAACCAAGGAAAGCATAACCCGCAAGCCTAGACCCTAAACTTCACACCGGTGACGAACTCTGTCCCAGACCCCGAAATCCCCAACAGCCTAGGAAGCCCTGAGCTTGGATCTTAAAATCTAAAGCCCCGAAGCTCGCAGCCTTAAGTATCTAGTCTAGGGGTCTAAGTAACTACCTATTAATATGTGGGGTCTTCCTTATTATAAGTAGAGTAAAATAGACCCCAAACCCTATTCTAATCCCCCTATATTAAGCCCGTTGTTTCTCCGAGAAGGCTCCCTTGGGAAGCCTGTCGTCAGCGGTGTTGAGGCTTTATGCTCCTGGACAGCTTTCGGAGCTAGAGTTTTGGGTTTATCCCATTTAAGGTGTAGCATGTAGGTTTAGGCATTTTAGGGTTTAGGGTTTCGAAGAAGGATCTAGAAGTTCATGAGATCATGCTAGGCAGTGCCCTTCAAATGAAGGTTAGTTTGCACCCTGGGGTTCTGACGAGTTCGAGAAGAGTTCCTTTCAGGGCCATTGCCCCTGTTCGATAAGAGTTAGTTGAACAATTGCTAATGAGGTTTCTGAGCGGGGTCTGGGGTTCGGGGCTTGGGCTTCGCGGTTTGGAGCTCAGGTTTAGTTGTTTCTTCTTTCCATGGTGCTAATCTTTCAGTTCGTTCGTTTTCTCGAAAAGCCTGAACCTCCATGTGCCTCTGAATCCTGAATCTCTTTCGACAGCCTAAAACACCCCCAAACTAAACCCCAAATCCCTTCAACCCATCTCAAGCCCCTTAAACGCCACTCAAAACCCACCTTATATAAACACCCTTAAAACCCCTAAAAACCTCCCGAAACCCTCCTTCAAAAGCCTAAACCCTACGTAAAATCCCTATGCTTTGCTACCAAAAGCCAGCGAGAAGGGAAGATCTTCCAAGGCTCCCTCGGGCTACAGCTTCAACTGCAGTGCCCGGGCAAGAGACGGGGTAGGGATTAGGGTTTAGGGAGTAGGGTTTTAGGGTTGAAGGATTAGGGGTTTAGGGTCTTAGGGTTTAGGGAGTAGGGCTTCGGGTTTAAGGATTAGGGGTTTAGGGTCGTAGGGTTTAGGGAGTAGGATTTAAAGATTAAGGATTAGGGGTTTAATGTTTCATTTTAAGGGTTGAGAGAGTAGGGTTTAGGGTTTAAGGATTAGGGGTTTAGGGCTTAAGGTGTAGGGAGTAGGGTGTAGGGGTTATAGGCATTATATAGGGTTGTTTGGTGGCTTGTCAGTGCGGCGGGCAAGAGACGGGATTTTGGTTTGTCGGTTTAAGAATTATGTACGGATAGGATCCCTAAACCCTAACCCTAAACCCTTTGATGCTTTAAGGGAGTGAACTTCTATAAGGGCTATTGAATAAGGCCAGGGTGTAGGATGCAGGCACTATGGGCTTCATACTGTTGTTGCTTTATGGGCTGAAGTTGAAGATAGTGGAGGCGTTTTTGGGGGGAGGTTAGGGTTAAGGCTACTGGTTGAAGGTTTGTGGGTTCAAGGCTTAGGTTGCAAGCCCTAAACCCTAAACCTTTGGGTGCTGGGGTCTTTGAGGGTTTTCTTGCGTTGAGCTGCTCCCAAACTCTAGTCTAAAGCCCGCCGTGGCCGTCGACGACAGCTTGCCCCTCGCCTCGCAACCATGGGCCCTCAACCCTAGGTTTAGGGTTTAGGGTTTAGGGTTTAGGGTTACGGGTGAAGGGTTCAGGGTTCAGGGTTAAGGGTTTAGGGTTAAGGGTGAAGGGTTCAGGGTTCAGGGTTCAGGTTAAGGGTTTAGGGTTAAGGGTGAAGGGTTCAGGGTTAAGATTTAAGGGTTTAGGGTTTAGTAAACCTCCCTACACCCTCAACCCTAAATCCTGCAAACAGCCCGCCAGCCACAAGGACTTTGGGGTAGGGTTTAGGATTTGACTTGTTTCATGCTGCCAATCCGCTTCTTCTGCAGGGCACATCAGATCTTGCTGGTGTAGCATAGGGACCTGAAATATCAGAAACGGGATTTCGGGTATGGAGAGTTGAGATAAATTGGAGGAGCACGCAGGAATTACAAATTCTTCAGGCTGCTGTGCCTGAGGCTCAGGGCGCCCTCACAATCAGTTGCTTAGGGTTTAGAGCCTAAGAACCCCTAAATCCATAAACCCTAAACCCCTAAACTCTAAGGTCTGGGGCTAGCTGTATCAGTCCTAGCAGCAAGAGAAGCAAGAGTGCTAGTGCCGCCCCCCGTGTGCGGCGTGCGCGTTTCCCGATGTCCATGCCCGACGGCAACACCGACCCCTCCAAACCACCAAGACGCCAACGTACCCTGAGGTACCCTAAACCCGAAACCCTAAACCCAAATCCGGTCCTAAGGCGCAGCCTATGACGCCCCAAGTACAGCATAGTGTCCCTACAGAATCAAGTCTACGGTTATTCTTCAATATGCACCAAGACCCTGCTCTTCCCAGAAAGTCTGGCCCCCAACATTGAACCCTGATAGCAATCCCTACAAGTGTCAAAACCCAAAGGAACATGGTATTTTCACTACCAGTACTGAGGCCCGTCATACTGCATGGAAATCCCCCTGATACACCTGCACTGTAAACCCCAAAATCTCAGACCCCAAAACCCTAAACTTCTGAAGCCCTGAAGCCCTAAACCCTGGGCCCCTTAAGCCCTTAAGCCCTAAACCCTAAACGCTAAGCCCCTTAAGCCCTTAAGCCCTAAACCCTAAGCCCTAAGCCCTAAGCCCTAAGCCCTTAGCCCTTAGGCCCCTAAGCCCTAAGCCCTAAGCCCCTTAAGCCCTTAAGCCCTTAAGCCTTAAACCCAAGACCGTTCCCCAACAGAGGCTTGCAGGCTCCACACGCCCTCCTAGCGCTGCCCGCAGAAGAGGTCTTTGTAGAGTGTAGGGTTTCCAGGGGGTTTGGGATTTGGGGTCTAGGGCTAGGTTTAATCAGGGTGAGACCTCTTCTTCAAGCCCTTGGCCTGGCCAGAAAGCCCGATGTATCCCTTAGTTGAGGACCTACCTTTGGCTATATGAGGATATTTTATCTGGTTGAAGGTGTATTCGTCACAGAAAAGGATACATGTCAGTGCAAGCTTCCCGCTATATTTATCCCTAAGTCGTCTTGTTGGCTTGCTTTTGAGTAGCCTTCTTGAGTGGGGGTTAGGTTGCAGGCCGGTTACAGGGGTCGGGGGCTTGTGAGAAAATTAAGGATCATGCCTTACCAAGGCTTTGGGCTCTTGCTGTTCATGTTCATAAGTGTCTTGTCGCAGTGGGGTTTAAGTTTAAGTGGGGGGAAGAAGGATTTTCATGTTCATTGAGCGGGGTTACCAGGTTTTCCCAGGGTCTTCAGCACGGGCTTCTACAGGTTTTCAGGGGGCATAGACCCTAAACCCTAAGAATTGCCGATACTATCCTCAGGGTTCCTGCTTCTTCTGTTGCAATACACTCCGAAACATGAGGCCCCTAGCCGTATAGTAACCCGTTACGGCAAGCCTTGGTAGACCCCTATAAGAGGCTTCCCTAAACCCTAAACCCCATAGCGGGCTTTCGGGTCAGAGGCTTCTTTCCGTGATTTAGCTGGGGACTTCGCTCCGTGAAGTTTAGGGTTTCCGGTTGAAGGGTGGAGGATTGGGGGGCTTGGGGCTTAGGGCTTTGGGTTTAGGGTTTGGGGTTTGGGGTTTAGGGTTTAGGATTTGGTTTGGGGTTTAGGGCTTTGGGTTTAGGGTTTGGGGTTTAGGATTTAGGGTTTAGGGCTTTGGGCTTAGGGTTCAGTGTTCTTTATTTGTTTCGCGGCTTCACGCGAGATCTCCAAAATATTGGTCTTAGTTGCTTACCTTCTGAGATGAGACAAGGAAATCGTGCTAGGTACTCTACATACCCAGAGCGTCGAAAGATACCATCCTTATGGAATTAGGCCCCTAAAGACCAGTCTAATCCATGGGTTTGGGGTGGCCTAATTCCACAAATCGTAGTGTCTATGGACCTTCCTTTGGTATAGGTTTTATGTAATACTAGGGTTCTTGCAGTCATGTCCGTGAAATCACCTGAACTTCTGGTTTGATCGAGCTTCGGATGCCTTTGAAAAAGGGGGGTCTAAGGGTTTTGGGCTTTCGGGGGTTCTTAGTCTGAAAACCCTAAACCCTAGCCCTTCTCTCTCCCGCTTGCGACTCCAGTCTATTCCGGTTGCAAACGCCAGCTGCGACGCCGCAGCAGGCGGGAGGAAGCTTAAGTCTTGGCTGGTCTTCTTGAGGTTTGGGGTTTAATATAGCGGCCTTAATAGTTACCTCTAGTATTGTGGGGGTTCCTTATTATTTTTTAGTATAATGGGCCCCAAAACCCTATTCTAATTATTAAGGGCCCTTATATTAAGTGTTTGGTCTAGGTTTAAGGATCTGGGGTTTATCCGCAGCTCTTAGGGTCTTAGGCTTTGGGGTTCCTTGAAGGTTCCTTCATGGATAAGCTCTATAAGATTTGCAGGCTTCAACTCTTTAGGTCCCCTACTGAGCTTTGATCTTGGGGGGACTGTACTCCTATCCTTTGATCTTGGGGGGACTGTACTCCTATCCTAAACCCTATAGACCTTAAACCGTGAACTATTTTGAAAGAGGTTGTTGCGGAACCTAGAGAACCGAGAGCCCGTGTGCTCTTTACTTCATCTTCGGTCCTGTGCTTACCAAGGGGTCCATTGTTTCAGAATTCGGAAGTTAGAGGATGAAGGTCTCGTGTTTATTGAGTTTGTGTTTCTTGAATTTCATATGTACAGTCTGCACTTGTTCAGGTCGAAGGTACCGACAGAGAGAGAGAGAGAGAGAGAGAGAGAACTGTCGGGGGCGCTTGACGCGCGCGGTGTAGGGGGTCAAACCCCTACACCCTAGCCCTGGCGAAAGAAAAAAAAGAGGGGGAGCGAGAGAGAGAGAGAGTGAGAGCAAGAGAGAGGCAGACATACGCAAATACGGACATACATGCATTCGTGCATGCATGCAGGCACACGATGTATGTATGCATATATGTATAATATCTATACCTATATATATATATATATATATATATATGTATACATATGTGGTTAATGCCCATATGTATATATATATATATATATAGACAGAGAGAGAGAGAGAGAGAGATTCACACACACACAACACATACACTCGCTCTCTCTCCCTCGCTGACCTTCCTCGTTTGCCTTCCCTCTCGTCCAAGCGAGGCAGCGACGTGCAAGCACGGCTTGTGATGCAGCTGGCGGCTGCCGGCGGGGCATCTTCACGGCATTGCCTTGAATCAAATCCACTCAAACCCTACGAAACCCTGTGGATAGGAGTTTTTACAGGGTCTTCAGGGACTTTTGCTCGAGTATTTTCGTGAACTCTTGCAGATAATTACTCCGAAAGGTTCAGGCGTACTTGGTTTGTTGATTCGTGTTTTGGGGACTCAAGTCCCAAGGCCCAAGAGCAGATATAACTCTAAAGCCCTTAATCCGTAAAGCCTTCAAAACCCTAATAGCCCCCGAAACCCCAAACCTCCAAAACCCCCAAACCCAAAGCACACCGTCATAGAACCCCTACGGAAATGTTTCAGGAAGCCTCGCAGAACCCTCAAATAGAAGCCACCATGCTCTGAAGCCCTACAAAAGCCCTTGAGAGGAGCCCTGCCGAAACTATAACGAATCCTCATTGAAGGAACCTGCAGACCTGACCCAAAACCCCGAAAAACCCAGAAGCCTAAACCTTCATAGACTTTAAACCGTAAAAAACCCAAGCTCTAAACCCTGATAGAAGCCGATCCCTGAAAGGATCCCTTCTAGATCCCCCTGTACCGGATCCCCGAAAAAACGGAAGGCCTAAACGCTAAACATCCCTACACCCCAAACCCTAAGACGCTCCCGAGGTGCTGGAAGCTGACGTGAACTACAGCTTCTGGCCTTCCTCAGGGTTTAGGGTTTTTAGGGTTTTTATGGGTTTTATCGGTTTTAGGGTTCAGAGTTCTAGGGCTTACGTAGATCTTGGAGCTTTATAAACGTTCCCATGATGAGGGTTCTATTGGGTTCTATTGGGGTTGAGGGGTTAGCGGCCAGGGGTTTAGGGTTAGGGTCTAGTTTTGTCGAGGGTTTGCATAGGGGTTCTAAACGGGTTCAGGGTTTTAGGGTCTTGTTTTAGTGGCTCGGGACGTCAGGGTTCGTCGGGGTTTCGGGTTTGGCGGTTTTGAGTTTACGGGCTTGGTGTCAGGTCGATAAAAAGATCAGGGTTCCAGCGTTTTGGTGGTTTTGGAGGTTCGGTTTGGGGTTCTAGGATGGTTTCGGCTTGGAGGGTTTGAGTTCGGGGCTTTCAAAGTTTTGTTTGTTTGGTGGTTTTGGGGCTCTGGACTTTGGACTTTCTAGTGGTTGGCCTTGATTTTGTTGGGCTTGCGCGGTGGTTTTGGGCTTGGGGGTCGTAAGGTTTTCGACTGTTTGGTTGGCTCTGTTTTTTTTTGTTTTTTTTGGGGGGGCTCTTCGTTTTGGTACAACTTACGGACATAGGGCTTGGAGGCTTAGGATGTCGGTGTGGGGGGAAAGGGCTTGGGATCCTTTGAGACCCCCCCGACAAACCTCGGGCCGACGACTCGCACGACTGTCTGGTGCTTAGTAGGGAATGGGGGAATGGGTTATAGGGACTACTCTAAGGGACTTTAAGGTTTAGGGTTTAGGGTTATAGGGACTACTATAAGGGACTTTAAGGGACTATCATAGGGATCCATTCCCCCATTCCCTACCAAGCACCAGACAGACGAGGCTTTACGGTGGCTGTTGAAATCCCGGCTGTGCTCACCACGGCCAGCGAGGAGGTTCCTCCACATGCAGAGACAGGCTTACTTAAGAGAGGGCTTCCTGCATCTCGGGGTGGCCTTTCGTACCTAGACCCCCTGAACCCTGAAATCCTGCTGGATTCGGAGGAACAGGACTTTGGGATAAGTCTCACACCAAAAGCACGTCACAGTCGTTTGGCAGCTATTCACGCCCAATGTTCAAACCCTCGCGATCCTCACCACCACATCCCCGAGGACCATCGTTCCCCGTGGTCCCATCCCACCTCTCATCATCAAATGTATCATTCTCACCTTTGTACGTCAGCTCTACCGATGGCACGGTAGTTGTGCCACCATCTCCGTCTTCTTATGGAAAGGAGCGTTAACAAACATTAAACCCAATGCTTGAAATCTTAACCCGAAACTCGACGATCCTGAAATCCTGATCTCTGAAATCTTAAGACTTAAGCTCTTGAGCCCCAAGCCCGAGACCTTGGGAAAACAAAGCTCCAATACCTAAGAGCCCTAATTTAAACCGTGAGCTCTAGCATCTTAAGCTTCATGCTTCAATCTTCCCCTACAGCCCCAACCCCGAAAACCCCTTCGACTGCGACCCAAACAGCAGCAACAATGAATCATGCACGAAACCGACTAAGTGACTTAACCGTGAACCCTAAACCGTATGAACACACAAATCCAACAAACCCAGATGTGCTCATGGCCGCAACGGAGTGTAAGCACTCCTCCCACCAACTCGTTCTTGTACGACTCTTGTTCAAGGTTCTAGAAGGGTTCTACACCAGTTTAGTCACTAGACACCGATTGGGGGACAATTCTCAATTTCTGTTACACAAATCATGTTGGGTACTGTTGAAACCGACACCTAGTCGAGGATTTCTACGTCTGATTTTTCCAAAAGCAGTATCCCCATAATGACTAAACGGTGGGAGGGAGTGTACCCATGTTTTGAAGGTGTTGCCGACCGCCTGAGCCTGAAGACGCACGACTTTAAACCCTAAAGCATCACCAACCCCCGAACCCTAGCATTAGTATTGGTAAGGATACTGGTATTGTCATTAGTATAAATGAGCATGAGTATTAGTATTACCCTAAACCACGAAACAGGTTCAGCTGCCAAAAGCACCTGAATCCCAAACGCCTGACTAGGAAGCGCCTTGAACCGCAACCGGGAAGCCAGCTAAAGCTCATGAAATTTAATTATGTATATTGCTGCTTAAATATTCGCATTCATAGTAATACGGTTGATAATATTAGCAGAAATAACAATAGCAACAATAATTTATAACAACAACAGTAAACATAACAAAGAACAGCAATAACGATACTAAAATCATGATTGTATCACCGTTAACAGTAATTGTAATAATGATGATAGTCATAGATCTTCCGTCGATTGCTGGAGGCGACGCGCTGGTACTTTAGCTTGCAGGCCCCGCAAGCACCACCCAACACGCTTTTGCTTCGGGACGGTTCAGGGTTGAGGGCGCAGGGTTTAGCTCTAGGGCGTAGGGTTTAGGCTTTGGGGCTTCAGGGATTTTGGGTTGAGGCGAGGGCGACAGATCTTCTAAAGCGTTGAGGCTTAGTTTCGCTGCAGAGGCTTGGTGTGCCACGCTTGCCTCAGTCTTCTCTCTCTCTCTCTCTCTCTCTCGCTCTCTTTCTGCAAACACCAAAAACCTAAAGCCTCGACCGAAAGAACGAAGCATCCGAAGCCGTAAACTAGTCGCTCCATGAAGCCGAGTCAAAGCAAACTCATACGAAGCGGAGCTACATGGATACCCATCAAAAAGTATTGGTCCTTTTCGGGACACCCTATATAATACGACATCCTAGAGTTCGGGAACGCAAATAGACCCTAATCTAGAGGTTTAGAGCCAAGAGTAGTTTTAGGACTTTGGGGCTTTAGGGTTTTGGGTTGAAGGGTGTTTTGTTTCGGGTTCCGAAGAACGCATGTCACTCTGGCATTTAGGATCTTTTAACTTGGACCATAATTCAAACCGAGCCCAAAACCCTAAACCCTGAACCCTAAACCCTGCACCCTAAACCCTAAACCCTAAACTCTTAACCCTAAACCCTACACGAGAAGCTCGCAGCCTCGTAGATGTCCTGTCACAAACCACTCTCACAAAGGCCTGTGGGAGATATTCAATGTGACTCACGAAAAGCGGCTGTCACCATCTCCAATCGTCACGCCGTCATTTTGTTTTGAAATTCTCGTCTGAAGTCATAATCAGGCAGAATACCCAAAAAAAGAAACGAACAGTGCAAAATCACATGATGACAAGTATGCAATCGTACAGACATAGATGCATGCATGCGCACATGCATACATGCATACATGCATATGTAGGTGCATGGCTCTCTCCCCCCCTCTCTCTCTCTCTTTGTCTTTCCCTGCCTCTGTGACTTCCTTGACCCTAAATAGAGTTTGAGTATTTTCTTTCTGAGTATTTAAGGTATTTTCGTGACTCGGATTAAAGGTGAATTCCTTAATTAAGGGGTGTGGGACGCAGGCCGCCGATACCGCTCTGGGCGGCCCGGCGACACAGCCCTGGGGTCTGCAGGAACTGGCCAATGCCTCGGGGTTTAGGAACCAGGGCCTTCGGGGTTTAGGGTTTAGGGTTTAGGGTTTAGGAGGAGCCAGGGCCTTCGGAGTAATGTAGAGGCCTAAATGCTTACCAGTACTATTGTGAGGGGCTCCTTATTCTAAGTTTCGTATACTGGGCCCCAAAACCGTATTCGAATTATTAAGGTCCCTTTCTTAGGGTTCAGGATTCAGGGTTTAGGGTCTGAGGTTTCGGTTTAGGGCTCCTTCCTCGTTTATAACTTCTATATACAGTTCCTTGAAGCGGTAGATATTTTGGGCCACAAGTCGGGTCTGGGGTTGAAGGTAGAGGCTAGTCTCTTTCGAGCGGTTTGCTCCTTCTTCTGAATTTCTCTAGTCTCTCTGGAGCGGCTTGCTCCTTCGCCTGAAATTCTCTAGTCTCTTTCGAGCGGTTTGTTCCTTCGTCTGAAATTCCCTAGTCTCTTTCGAGCGGTTTGTTCCTTCTTCTGAAACTCTCTAGTCTCTTTCGAGCGGTTTGGCCCTTCTTCTGAAGTTCCCTAGTCTCTTTCGAGCGGTTTGCTCCTTCTTCTGATATTCTCTAGTCTCTGTCGAGTGGTTTGCTCCTTCTTCTGAAACTCTCTAGTTTCTTTCGAGCGATTTGCCCCTTCTTCTGAAATTCTCTAGTCGCTTTCGAGCGGTTTGCTCCTGCTTCTGAAATTCTCTAGTCCCTTTCGAGCGGTTTGCTCCTCTTCTTCTGAAATTCTCTAGTCTCTTCGAGCGGTTTGCTCCTTCTTCTGAAATTCTCTAGTCTCTTTCGAGTGGCTTGCTTCATCTTCTGAAATTCTCTAGCCTCTGTCGAGCGGCTTGCTCCTCCTTCTGCAATTCTCTAGTCTCTTTCGAGTGGTTTGCCCCTTCTTCTGAAATTATCTAATCTTTTTCGAGCCGTTGCCCCTTCTTGTGAAATGTTCTGGTCTCTTTCGAGCGGTTTGCTCCTTCTTCTGAAATTCTCTACTCTTTTTCGAGCGGTTTGCTCCTTCTTCTGAAATTCTCCAGTCTCTTCCGAGCGCTTTGCTCCTCTTCTTCTGAAATTCTCCAGCCTTTTTCGAGCGGTTTGCTTCTTCTTCGAAATTACCTAGTCTCTTTCGAGCGGTTTGCTCCTTCTTCTGAAATTATCTAATCTCTTTCGAGCGGTTTGCCGCTTCTTCTGAAACAAGCCGCTCGAAAGAGACTAGAGAGTTTCAGAAGAAGGAGCAAACCGCTCGAAACTCAATAGAGAATTTCAGAAGAAGGAGCAAACCGCTCGAAAGAGACTGGAGAGTTTCAGAAGAAGGAGCAAACCGATCGAAACAGAGCAGAAGGAGCGAACCGCTCGAAAGAGACTAAGGAGTTTCAGCAGAAGGAGCAAACCGCTCGAAAGAGACTAGAGAATTTCAGAAGAAGGAGCAAATCGCTCGACAGAGACTAGAGAATTTCAGAAGAAGAAGCAAGTCGCTCGAAAGAGACTAGAGAATTTCAGAAGAAAGAGCAAACCGCTCAACAGAGACTAGAGAATTTCAGAAGAAGGAGCAAACCGCTCGAAAGAGACTTGAGACTTGAGAATTTCAGCAGAAGAAGCAAGCCGCTCGAAAGAGATTAGAGAATTTCAGAAGAAGGAGCAAACCACTTGAAAGAGACTAGAAAATTTCAGAAGAAGGAACAAACCGCTCGAAAGAGACTAGAGGATTTCAGAAGCAGGAGCAAACCACTCTGGAAAGAGATTAGAGAATTTCAGAAGAAGTGGCAAACCGCTCGAAAGAGACCAGAGCGTTTCAGAAGGAACGAACTGCGCCAAAGAGACTAGAGAATTTCAGAAGAAGGGGCGAACCGCGTGAAAGGGACTCGAGCATTTCAGAAGAAGGAGCAAACCGCTCGAGAGAGACTAGAGAATTTCAGAAGAAGGAGCAAAGCGCTCGAAAGAGACTAGAGAATTTCAGAAGAAAACGCAAACCGCTCGAAAGAGATTAGAGCATTTCAGAAGAGGGAGCAAACTGCCTGAAAGATACTAGAGAATTGCAGAAGAAGGAGCAAGCCGCTCGAAAGAGACTAGAGAATTTCAGAAGAAGGAGCAAACCGCTCGAAAGAGACCAGAGAATTTCAGTAGACGAAGCAAACCATTCGAAAGGGACTAGAGAATTTCAGAAGGAGCAAACCGCTCGAAAGATACTAAAGCGATTCAGAAGAAGGGGCAAACCGCTCGAAAGAGACTAGAGAATTTCGGAAGAAGGAGCAAACCACTCGAAAGAGGCTAGAGAATTTCAGAAGAAGAAGCAAGCCGCTCGAAAGAGACTAGAGAATTTCAGACGAAGGAGCAAACCGCTCGAAAGAGACTAGAGGATGTCAGAAGAAGGAGAAGGAGCAAACCGCTCGAAAGAGACTGGAAAAATCAGAAGAAGGAGCAAACCGCTCGAAAGAAACCAGAGAATTTCAGAAGAAGGAGCAAACCGCTCGAAAGAGACCAGAGAATTTCAGCAAGAGGAGCAAACCGCTCGAAAGAGACCAGAGAATTTCAGAAGAAGGAGCAAACCGCTCGAAAGAGGCTAGAGAGTTTCAGAAGAAGGAACAAACCGCTCGAAAGAGACTAGAGAATTTCAGAAGGTGGAGCAAACCGCTCGAAAGAGACTGGAGGGTTTCAGAAGAAGGAGCAAACCGCTCGAAAGAGTTTAGAGAGTTTCAGAAGAAGGAGCAAGCCGCTCGAAAGAGACCAGGGGGTTTCAGAAGAAGGAGCAAACCGATCGAAACAGAGAGGAAGGAGCGAACCGCTCGAAAGAGACTATAGTGAGTTTCAGCAGAAGGAGCAAACCGCTCGAGCAAACCTTTCGAAAGAGAGTATAGAGAATTTCAGAAGAAGATTCAGAAGAAGAACAAACCGCTCCAAAGAGACTAGAGAATTTCAGAAGAAGGAGCAAACCCCTCGAAAGAGACTAGAGAATTTCAGAAGAAGGAGCAAGCCGCTCGAAAGAGACTAGAGAATTTCAGAAGAAGAAGCAATCCGCTCTAAAGAGACTAGAGAATTCCAGAAGAAGGAGCAAACCGCTCGAGAAAGACTAGAGGATTTCAGAAGAAGGAGCAACCCGCTCGAAAGAGACTAGAGAATTTCAGAAGGAGCAAACTGCTCGAAAGAGTCTGGAGAGTTTCAGAACAAGGAGCAAACCGCTCGAAAACGATTAGAGAATTTCAGAAGAAGGAGCAACCGCTCGAAAGAGGCTAGAGAATGTGAAGCAAAAGCAAACCGCTCGAAAGAGACTAATGTCAGAAGAAGGGGAAGGAGCAAACCGCTCGAAAGAGACTGGAAAATTTCAGAAGAAGGAGCAAACCGCTCGAAAGAGACTAGAGAATTTCAGAAGAAGAAGCAAGCCGCTCGAAAGAGACTCGAGAATTTCAGAAAAAGGAGCAAACCGCTCGAAAGAGACTAGAGCATTTCAGAGAAGGAGCAAACCGCCCGAAAGAGACTAGAGAATCTCAGAAGAAGATTCAGAAGAAGGAGC
>CAJNDV010031286.1:46783-65239 GCA_905221635.1 Symbiodinium sp. CCMP2456 | reverse complement strand
CCCAAAGCCCTGTTCTAATTACTAAGGCCCCTACATCTTACTTGAGAGGTTTAGGGGTCTCTGGCTTCATATAAGGCCCTTTCCAAAGCACCCGAAACCCGGAGAACCGACGGCTTGAAATCCAAAAGAGCCCCTCTTTGCTACAAGGCCCCAAACCCAACACCCCAAGTGGGATCCCTCAATGTGCTTAAGAGCTTACACCCTATACTATACCACTTTCTTTAGACTGTTTAGAAACTTCATAAAGCCCATATAATATAGAACCCCAAATCATAGGATCCCCTTGTAAGAATGACCCCAGTAAGGTAACCCCCAACTTCGGAATCCCCCACAGAAGCCGGTATGATACCGGCCCTTACCAAACCCAAGGAGAACCCGAAGATCCCCCTGAGCCCCTGAACGGTTTAGGGTTTAGGGCTCACGGTTTGGGGCCTTTAGGGTTTAGGGTTTTAGGGCTTAGAGGCTTCAGGGTTTGGGGCGTCGGACTTAAATCCCAAACCCTGAACCCTAAACCCTAAGCCGCAGTGCAGGTAAACAGCACCCAGCCCTTTGAGCTTCAGAGCTTCAACGCCGGGGAGCTGCCCTTCGGCCGCGGTCTTCGGTCCTAGAAGTTCTCATCAGGGTTTAGGGTTTGGGGTTTAGGGTTTAGGGTTTAGGGTTTAGGGTTTAGGGCTTTAGGTTTAGGGTTCAGGGTATGAGTCTGGGGCTTCAGGGATTTTGGGTTTAGGGCTTAGGGCTTGAAGTCAAGCACGAAAGAACCTGAAAGTTTCGGCTTCCTTCTTATGATTGAAGTAGGGTTTCGGGCTCCGGGCTGGGTTATGGTTGAGGGTTTAAGGTTTCGCGCCTTTAAGCAGGGCTCTGTGAGTACAGAAAGGACAGGAAAGACATAGAGCTGTATATTCGTTTGCAAATTCCGGGATTTTGCAAGAGTGTAAGAAATTCAGGTTAAGCTGCAAAAAATCCGCTAAAGCACTGTTTACTGAGTATTCCTCTCGCGGTAACTTGAACAAAGCTCCTGAGCAGAGCCTGGGTATGTTCTATATCGCAAGTGTGCAAGTGCTTCATAACTGCCTGTTAGTCACATATACTCCCCCAAACGCCATCCTGCACTACTACTATACCCAACCCAGGTGTCCTAGTATTGAGTACTTTCAGCCCTTGACGATAGGCCCTTGAAGCGGACCATGGGTTTCTTGTGCGAAAATCCGAACCCTCAGTTGGAGCTTAACCCCTCACTGTAAGGTTAAGGTTTTACTTAATAATCCTTAAGCCCTAAACTTAGGGCGAATGCCTTCGTTTCCAGGCTTGACGCCGGGACTGCTCCCAGCTTCGTCTTTGCGGGCGGCCGCCTGCCGCGCCTTGGAGTTTCGGGGTTCAGGGTCTGTGGTTTAGTGTAGGGTTTCGGGTGTAGGGCCTAGTGTAGGGTTTCATCCAGGGTTTCGGGCTCAGTATCAGGTTCAAGGTCTAGGGTTTTTGGTATCTGTTTTTTTGTTTTGGGCCTTGGGAGCCCGAATTCAGTGAGTTGGCTGCAGGCGCGATAGGATGCAGTCGGGCAGAGATTATAATATGCTAGGAAAAAGCAGAGTCACAGAGCTAGGGGAGAAAAATGACAGCGGAATGCGTGCGATGCAGTCGGGCAGGTAGGACACAAATGATGTAGCATACAGAGCATGCTAGGAGGAAAGCGGAGTTAGTCTAGGAGACACTGCTGCGTGACGGTGCAGGATCGATCGCCGAATGAGCTCCGTTTGCAGCTCAGGTTCAAACTCTCGGCCGTAAAAACCCCCTGTCAGCGTCTTCTGTCGGTCATGGAGTGCGCGCATGCCTTCGTGGTGACGGACTTGCAGTGCTTCGCAGAGGTGGCCGATGCTGCAGCCGTCGAACTCGCCTCCAAAAATCCACCTGGCTACGTGGACGATGCCCGCCGCCATGCCAGCTGGCTCGCCGCACACGGCATCAGCATGCGCGGCGGATGGAATCTTTTCACCTGCGGCTCCCAGTGGGCAGAGGAGCGGGTGCAACCGCCCCGCGTGGTGGTGCTCGCGGGGTTACACTATAACTGCCCCGATGAGATGGACTGCGGCAGCCAGGCAGGATTCGGGAACGACGAGTTCAAGAGCCTGGCGGCAGAAAGCCTCCGAGCGCAGTTTCCGGCCGCTTTGATCCTGTTTCTGCACACGGCAGCCAACTTGAATTTTGCGGCCCCGCTCCCGAAGCTCTGCACACACGTTCCCGTGGCTGCCGCCATCGACAACTGGTCGATGTTTGGGCAGTTCCCGCCCGAGCGCCTCGCGGCATTGGCCCTGGGAGACATGCGGCCTTTCTTGCACTACCTTCTCCCGTCGGGAGAGCTGGATGTCCTGAGCCTCCTGGCCGACACCCTCTTGCGGCACGAACCTGTGCTGCAGCTCGCCGCAAACCGGGGGCAGCTGGCCGTCCAGGTCTGGAAGGAAGTCCTGCGGCGCGGAGCACAAAACGAGCAACGTCACCACTTGGACCGTAAGAACGGGCTGCCTTTGAGGGTGCGAGAGTTCTTCGAAGCCAAAGATGGGCAGAGGCTGCGCTACACCTATCCAGCGCTGCTGCAAGCCTACAAAGAAGAGAATCCGATCAGCTTGGCTGCTTACTGGACTCACTGCGGCTACGACCTCGGTCCGGAGACGAAGTTCAAGCAGGGCACCTTCGACATGGAGCAGCAGCTGTCCGACTTGCCAGACTTGATGCGGCCCTGCGAGAACTTGGCCAAGGCTTCGTACGCCTGCAGCACGCTGGCATGTGCGCTGCCGCTGCACATATGGATGCCTCGACGCCAGGCGAGCAGAAGGGGCTTCGTCAAGCCAGAGTGCAAGACCGGGTGCGAGACGGAGTGCGAGACGAAGTGCGAGACGGAGTGCGAGACGGAATCCAAGACGAAGCACCGGGACGTAGCACTTTACGCTGCTTGCCGCAGACTGCCTCTGCGAATGTGGACGACGCGACGTAACAGGGCCACAGTGCGAGCCGTCGAGGCCGGACAGCTGTAGGTCACGAGAGGTCTGTGCATTTTATGGAAAAAGGCAGTGGTGACCTCTATGTTGTATGGGTGAGTATGTGTGACATGTGATTAGTGTGCTCTATTTCTTGCAGCCGTTTTTAAGCTCTCTTGTCAGCTATCTGCAATCATTTCTACGAAGCCATGGCACAGCAGAAATTGCGGCCAGTCAAGGTGGAATTTCAGGGCCCCATCGCAGAGGACCTAAAGAAGGTTTTTGGCGAGCAAGAGCTGCCTGCAATTCGCATGTCGCCGCCAGACTGCGAGCATCCCAATCTGTACGTTCTGCAAGACATGGGCAGGCTGGCCACTGGCAAAAGTGCGCATGATGCAGCTCGAGACGTCAGAAACGTCTTGAAATGCTATCCGGAACTGGCGCAGAATTTGTCCCAAATCAGCCTTTATGGCCGAGGCCTTTCGGAGCCACTTTTGTGCGGCAGCCTGAAGCAGGCGCTCGAGTACATCATGCTATTGCCGGGCCAACTGGCGGCCCGCGTGCACTTGAAGACCATATAGAACTACTGGTACGCTTCCTCGGCGGCGATCTCGCGCTCATCGACGAAATTCGTGCCAATCGCCGCATCCAGGAGCACCTGGCCGAGACGGATCCAAACGACTGGCGCCGTGCCTTCGGCCTGGAAGTGGAGCGTGGAGAGGCCGAGTGCGGTGAGCTGCCCTTGGCCAAGCGCCGGTGCCTGGAGCAGCAAGTGGCAAACCAGCAGCAGATAATTGTGCAGCAGAGCCAACTGCTGTCTATGCAGGACCGGCGCATGAGCCTGCAGGAAGAAGCCATGACTAGCATTCAAGGCTTCTTGACCACAATGCTGGCCAACCAAACTGCAATGACAGAGACCGTCAACAAACAGGATGTCCGTCAGCAGCAGATGCAGCAAGCGGTGCAGGCCCTGCAGGAGCAGCAGCAGGTCTCCCAGGTGGTCGAGATGGCGCGCGGGTGCGACTACGACCCGACCTTCTGCGGCATCGCCGTCAAGCTCTGCAAGCACGGCGAGCAGACGGCGCAGGAGTACGTGCACTTCCTGGAGGCCACGCTGGGCCACATCCCCGTGACCTCCTTTCTAGAGGTTCGCCTCGCCGACGAGTCAGACCTGGTGTCCAAGTGCACCAAGGCCTTTGCCATGCGCGCCAAAGCCCAGCTGCTCGAGACCTGCGCCCGGCACAACCGCCGGCCCTTTGCACTGTACGTACAGAATGCCTGGAGGCCGGCCTACTTCAAAGAGGACGAGCCCATGCTCGAGACCATCTTTAGGAGCTTCGTCTCCCAGAAACTTCCAGGGAAGGGTGGCCCACTTCGGGTTTATAGGGTTTAGAGTTAAGATACTCATCACTTTCCCGGTGATTGCACACCTGGCCTGGCGTGGACAAGAGCCCAAAAAGGTTCCGTTTAACCTTTCTTGTTCACAAGCTTGAACCCAGCAAGTTTTCTCTTCGACTTCGTTTGAGGAGAAGCTTGAATCCAGCAAATGTAACCCCTTGTCGTGGACAAGCTTGAACCTGACGAGTGTTCGGTTCGACCATTTGTTGTGGACCAGCTTGAACCTAGCAAGGCCTCGCCTCAACCATTCCTGGTACCTAGCAAGTTGAGCTGTGTCGGGGCATGCTTCGCAAATCGATTCCGTGTACTAGGCCCGTAACTACAGAAAGAAGCAGCATTGCTGTCTGCCGGTGGCAAACTCCCAAGACAACAGCACGAGCAAACGCGGTTAACACATCCATTTCTTGTTTCAGGGTGCGGTTAACCAGTCCATTCCTTGTACTACAAAAAGTGCCAACGTCGCGCTGTCTTGCTAGAAGGATGCTATTTGCCAGTAGACTATGAAGACTAGTTGTTATGCATGTTAGTTTGACAGCTGGGTTTGCCTTAAATGAATTAAGATGTTTGCTTCATGTGATGGGATCCAATAGTACTTCTTGTTAAGGGTGGGTGGCTAGATTTTCGATTCCGAAGTATTCGGCTGAGTTAGAGAATGCTCGAACCTTATCCGCACCTGGACCGTAGACAACCTACCTTGTCAATGACGTTTATAAGGAAAGCGCAAGAAGGAGCCCTACAAAGGTAATCAAGTTACTTAGGGTTCAGGTAAACCCTAAACCCTACACCCTAAACCCGAGACCCCCCAGGTAAACGCAAAGCCCTACATACCTTAGCCCAGGTTCCTGGCGCTGCGGACGGAGCCTGCGCGGCCGCTCGCGGACCGTGCAGCCGGGCGTCGATATTCGGGTCATCGTAGGCTTTGTTGTGGTTCTTTAGTTTGGGTTCTCTAAGTTTTGAACTGGGGTGTTTTGAAGATTCTTCATAGGGTTGTGAAGAGTCAGCGAAGCGTATTGGATTGCGTAGGGTTTGTATAACGTGTTTTTCTTCGATAGCCCAAAGCCATTGGAGCAATAATGGGGCTTGTGATAGTTGCTAGGATGGTTGAATCCTTGGGAAGGTAGTTCAAAACTACAATGTATGCTGCCGATTCAAGAGCCCCCATTCTGTACACGCTTTAGTATGATAGGATCCCTACTATAATCCCTATCAAGGGGAAAGGGATTGTCAGTCAGGGCGGGGTGCTTCTAGTGGTTTGTGGCAGGACAAGGTTTGCGTTTCGTGTGAGATGCTTGTCATTTGGGCTCTCGCAATTCCGCTACAGTCCGACGCCTAGGAACGAGGTCTGCAAGATTCGCAATAGAATCTCTGTATAGTCCCCTTACAATGATATGAGAAACTGCCTCCAAAACCCTAGTTCAGTAGCTAAGGCCCCCTTACAAACATCCTTATTGTCAAACCCAGCATAGACGTTTACGTGACTGATGTGCCGGTTGCAAGGCCCAAAGCCCAAAAAGCAATATTCAGACAGCTGCAGAAGATACACCCAATCTTTTAACCCCAAGCCATGTCCTATCTAAGACTGCGGCTGTGCTGGTGATCTTTGCCTCCGACACGCCGCTGTTGGCCTCAACCGAATTGCGCCTCAGCTCTTTAAGGTTTCGGGGAATAGGCTAGATTATAGGGTTTAGGGGTTAAGGGTTTAGGGGTTTTGGGGTTTGGGGTTTAGGGGTTAAGGGTTTAGGATTCAGTGTGAAAGGGCGAGGGTGTGGAGAAGGGAGGTTTTCAACACACCCTGATTTGCCGAAGTTCTTGATCTGCCTGATATGGCTTACCGGCGCAACCTTAGTTCAAGCGTAGACCTTTATATTTATATTTATGTGTACGTATATATATATATATATGTAACTGTACGTGCGTACATATTTGGATATGCATGCATGGGTGCATACGTGTGTATGGGTGCATATACATGTAATAGACAGACAGAGGAGAGAGAGAGAGAGATAGAGAGAGAGAGAGAGCGAGAGAGAGAAAAGAAAAGAGAGGGAGGAGGATCCATGATCTTTCGTAGTTGTTCGTATCGGGCTTCCTGAAATCCAGAGAACACTGAGGCACCGCTCCTCATCACAAAAGTCCATGAACGGTTTAGGCCCTGGTGACAAGCCGCAGACCCCCACGTGCCCTGCCTTTCCAGGCACCTCCGCCCACCCTCGGCTTTTCTCCTTCCATCGAACAACACGTGCGAACACTTCGAGGCAGCCAACGAGGAGCGAACAGCGGCGGCATAAGACTTAGGTTAGGGGAGGGTTGAGGGTGCATGGTTTAGGGTTATGGGCAATTTGGATTTAGGATTCAGGCTTGATGGTAAAAGCTTTTTTTCCTTGCTTCACAGTTTGCACGATGCTTGAGTGCTGACTTGGGTCTTGTTCCAAAATGAGGCTTCCTTTGGGGACAGAGTGGTTCAACACGCGAGAATGGTAGTGGGCCCTACAAGCAAGCCCCAAACCCTTCACATTTATTGAACCCCATAAGACACCCTGTTCGCTAGGCTTCCATTCTTGGGTATCCTGGCAGAAGGCTTGCAAAGTCATCCGTTGCGGTCATCCCAAACAGGGTTGCGGGTTTGGGTTCTTGAGGGGTTTATATCTGTAGAGTCTTAATCTAACGGCCTTAAGAACTATTCAAGGATTCCCCAGTAACGGTGTCTCTGGGTTGCACAGGGTTCTTTGGGGGTTCTAAATATGACAGTAGTCCGTACTGGGCCCGTTTTCAGATTCCATGTTGGTTTGAGGGAGGGTGCTTTGGTGGCTTCGTTCGAGCACAAGAGAAGTGCATCGAAGAGCAGGCATCCACAGAACCGTTCCCAAAGTGTTTGGGGTGCAAGGGTAAACCCAAACCCCTCAGTCCCTAATTTTAAAGCCCTGCAACTCAAAACCCTACAAGCCAAACAAAAACACTTACCCTCCCACTCTCAAAGCAGCCCAAAATCTTAAGCCTTAAGCCCCTAAACTCCATGCAGTAAACCCCCAAAACTCTGAACCCGAAAACCCCAATCCCTGACTTCAACCCTAAACCCTAAACCCTAAACCCCTGAACCCTAAACCCTGAACCGCCTAAAGTGCCCGAAAAGGAGGGCCGATCTGCGCTGCCCACCGCGCTCCTCGCCGCGTTGCCTCGGGCCTGGGCGGAGGTCCAAGGCTCATCCGACCTGGGGCTTCTTTGTGGTTTCGGGCTTTTCGGGGTTTAGGGACGTTAGGGTTTAGGGCTTTGGGGTTTAGGGCTTCGGGTTTAGGGTTTAGGGCTTAGGGTTTAGGGTTTAGGACTTGAGGTTTGGGGTTTCGGGCATAAGGCTTCGGGGCCAGGGCTTTGGGTTTATAGGGTCTGCAAGGGCCAAAGCACCCGCAATCTTAGGGGTCCTTGTAGAGTTTTGCAGGTTCTTAAGGGTGTCATAGGTTTATATTTATTTGGGGTTCTTACAGCTTCCTGCATAAAGAGCCTCCGCTTGCTAAAACTTGTCTTAAACCCGAAAAATCGCACAGTTCTAGTCTCAGCAACCCATCATGATCTGGAGACGATGCGCCGTGGCCGCAGATGGCGATTCCGCTGCCGCCTTTGGCCAGCAAGGGCCTGAGTATGTGCTTCGTGTGGGTGGGCGTTGGGGGTGGTTTAGGGTTTAGAGGGCGGTGGGTTATGTCAGAATGTAAGTGGAAGACGATCGCATATAAGCAGAACTAGTTTTCACCTCATTCTATGTCCCAAGAAGCAGCATCCCCCCATATAGGGATCTCATTGTACACCCTAAGTCAAATTCAATGCATCATCGAACCCTGTTCACACCCTTATAGTGAACCCCAGACAGTTGGAACATTGATCTAGGATGATTCCTGCTGGGATTCCCTATATTCTACTTTAAAGGGCATGAACGTAATCATGTTCCACCTTTTTGGCTTCTTCTCTTTACAACCTGAAAAGCCTTCAGAGTCCCTCCCTGAGGCTGCTCCCTCGCGTCGACTCCGGGCGGAGGCCCCGAGATCCGCATCACGCTGCCGGGCGCGCTGAAAGGCCTTGCCACGCAGAACCGGGGCTTTTGGGGTTCTGAAGGGTGTAGATTTTCGCCTCCAGGTTTATTGTGCCGAGATTCAATAAGGGTTTAGGTTAGGGTTGGGCGCTAGGGCTTTGGTGACTTTAGTGAGGGTTAGGGTTTACGTAGGTACTTTGATCGAGATCTCTGATGATTGAACCTTTCTGTTCCTTTTGTTTAGAGGCTTAGGATCACATGGTATGAGCCGTATGCCAGGGAGGAGGAGCGGGTGTTGTGACCAGGGATCTACATGCCGATTTTTTGGTTTTGAAGAGGAACTAGGAGGTTTAACAGGTCTATCGTCCACGGTCTTGACACCGAACGGCTTGGGTGCTTTCCGGGTACTGCCCCATGACGAACCCTAAAACCCCTGAACCCTAAATCCTCAGCCCAAGCAATCTAGAAGGCTGAATTGTCGGTAACATCATTCCCTCTTTTCCTATACAGTTCTCATGCACCCCAAGACGCTATTCCAATCAGCACAGCCCCTGTGTTACTAGGGTCTAGGATCTCGAGCATGTTCCGAGGGGTCAGACAGATTTCAGGCTGATCCTTGGAGGGTGAATCGTGGTCTTACGGGCGGGGGCTCTCATCACAAGGTTAAACCCTACGGTACCGGTCGAAAGATTGCTCTGAGCGCACATGATGAGCCCACAACCCTCATGAACGAACATGATGACCCATACAGGCCAGCGCAGCTACGCCTTCGCGGTGACGGCCCAGAGCCCCGTCGTTGAGCCGCCCAGCCCCGGGGCCAAATCTTGGCGATCCTCCGGGTGTTTTGCTGAGGGGTTCGGTAAGCTTGTTTTGTTTAGGGTTTTACTCTTCAAAGCGGGGTTCGGGGTTTGTTGAGGGGTTCTGTAAGTTTTTCTTAACAGCGTCTTATGGTTCTGTAGGGGTTCTAGAGCGCGGGGACATGCCCCGATCCCAAGGTTCTGGGCTTCGGGTTCTCTCGCGGGTTTCAGTCGGAAGTCGCCCTTGCTCTCATTCATTCAAACTTGTAGATTAATATATGTGAACGCAGTGGCGCCCTGTCACACTGCTAGAATCACTGGAAGCGCTGTGTACAAACACCCAATGGTGCTTGAGCTGTGGCTGAGGTGAGCAGAACATCTGGAATCTCGAGGCGGTTTGGGAGTTTCAGGATTTAGGCCTCCCGAGGTAGTAATATAGGGGCCTTAACAATTCGCAAAAGGCTTTGGGGCCCATCACACTATAACTATAACTAACTATAATAGGGAACCTCCAAAATAGTATTGGTAATGATTTAGGCCTCCCGAGGCAGTATACTTTGACAACAACCCCTGCCCAAGATCTGCGACCGTATGCCCGAACCCGGCACGCCCCTAGGCCTCTACACGCAACACCCTAAGCCCTAAACCCTAAACCCTGCAAACCCTAAACTCAACACCCTACACCCTGAACCCTAAACTCAATACCCTAAGCCCTAAGCCTTCTGTCCCTACCTGACTTGCGGGACTTTTCCAGCCAAAGACCTTTCAAACGTGCTTCGATCTAACGGGGGGAGGATCGTATTGATAGGGGCCTTCATACGGTTTAGGGTATTAGGGTTTTAGGGCGTAGGGTTTGGGGTTCAAGATTCAGGGTTTAGGGTTCAGGGTTTAGGGTTTAGGGTTGTTGTTGATCTAAATCCTGCACTACCCATAATGAGGAATATAGCATGATTCCCATAGTTTAGGGTCCTTCACGTAATGCAGGGTTTATATCATCAACAGTATGTAAAAAGGCTTTTTTGAAGGGCTCTTGAATGCAAGGGTTCTGTGTAGTAGTTACTGTATAATGGTTACGAGTAGTAGTTTAGAGGGGGGTAAGCTCGGAGGCCTCGTTTTTTTTTGCCTTGTCTCGTAGTTTGAAGTGTTTCATGCCTTAAAGGGCTTAGCACAGAACACAGGAGCCACATATGCATGTGTGTAGATGTAACAAAATGTTAAATAAACAAACATATCTATATATGTATAGTTCATAAATAAACGTAAATAAGTCGAAAAATGAATACATAGGTAAATAAATAGAGATATTATGTGTGTATATATATATATAATATATATATATATATATACATATATACATATACATATAGGTCATCCCTATGTTCTATACTGAGGTCCACGGGCATTTTGCCTTGTGAGAAGAGCATTACGAAGGGAGGGTTGCGTTGGTAGCCTCCGGGAAGTCTGGACTTGGGGTTTCGGAAGTTCGGAAGGGGGGGGGGGAAGTTTGGGCTTAAGTAGGGTTTAATTTGGACTCCTTATGGGCCTGGCGTTGGAGAAGGATTTTAGGGAGGGCTCCTTTCGGGCTTGAGGCTTACGTTTTTGCGTACCTAGCTGGGCTTGCGGTGTGAGGAGGGTTAGAGTTTTCGTGCATGTGTGTGTGTGTGTGTTGAGAGCAACAAGACGGTAGTGGCATTCACACCCCGATACTGCACCCGTACAGTTACAATTAGAACCCTTATAGGAACCCGAACCCACTAGTATTCTTTAAGGAGTCCTTCAACCAACACTTGCAGGAAACCTCGAAACCCTGTTATATTTATTCAGGCCCCTAAACCCTAAGGCCCTAAAATCCTCAGCTCTAAACCCTAAACCCTAAGACATTACACCTGAACCCTAAACCTTAAAGAGCTGGGCAATGAGTTTGGCGCAGGTTGAAGCATGCGAGTTTGGCCTCGGTCCTCTGGGTGTTGAGGCTTTCGAGGTCTTCGGATTGCAAATCGGGGCCTGCATAATTAGAACAGGGTTTTGGGATGCATTATAGATCATTATAATTAGTATGCATATGCTACTGAACCCGAAAAAATAGTATTGTTAATCCTTCAAACATTTATATGATGATGCCCTAAACCCTAAACTCTAAACCCGTAAACTCTATAACCCCTAAACCCTAAACCGTTGAGTTTAACAGCCTGGCACCCCGAAGCCCGAGATCGGATCGAGAGTCTCGTGGCGAAGGTCTGGGTCCAATCGGTGGCTGCGCAACGCCTCCTCTACGTTGGAGATGGACAAGGAGGGCCTGGCCTCTTCTTAAGGGATGTATTTTTAGTTACCATAACAGGGATCATAGGGCTCTTCTTCAGATTTAGGGTGTAGGGGAAGGGAAGGCAGGGACGTGATTAAGTTACCACAATAGGGATCTATAGTAAACGATATGGTTGCCGTATTTCGATAACTTCCTTACCAAGGACCCGGCTGGGGAGAAACAGGGGTCTGGAAGCCACAATGGGGGTTGTCTAAATGAGGCCGTCATGAGACGGCACCTTAGTGTCAGGAATCCTCAGCGAGAGTCTTTGGGGCAAGTGTTTGGTCCTTCTTTCTCGGCGGGTCGTGCATGATTTCTGTTTATGAGCCCCAATGCTGAGTTAAAACAACAACACCCTGTTGTCAAGTCTCGCTTCTTGTTCTTGGCACTTGATGCACTCACTCTTGGTTCCTAAGGGGGCGGAGAGTCCCCTTCAGGTGCTTTTTTTCAGGATACCGTACTATATATTGGGGACCTGAAAAGGGGACCCTAGTTTCGAGAACTGCCCATCAGCTTCTGCAGGCTTCCCCCTCGTACCGAAGTTGCAGGAAGCGCGACTTGGCGAAAGTGCCCAGAGACTCCCACAGTATAGGGGTCGAAGAATTATTAATTCGCTTCCTCAGGGTGCCTTGCTATCAACGTCTTACAGAATAATATACCCTCAAATCCCATTCTAATCATCAAGGCCCCGATTTTCTCTTTTGGATTTGTTGCAAGCCCTATCTTTATCTTGAAGTAGACCCCAAAAAGCTGGAAACCGGATTAAGGACAATTAGCGCCGGGATTTCCCCCAACAGCCTTAAACCCCAGATAGCAGAAATATGTCATAATAGTAATATCATGTAATCATTGTCATGATCCCAATGGCCGGAATGGCCATCATAGCAATAAATGTAAGAAACCCGTATAAACCTCAAAACCCTAAACCTGCCCTTAGGACTGTGTATCCTTTCCGAGCGCTGGGCGACGCCTACCTCACACAGTGGCCGGGCATAAGGGGATCCGGAGCCTTGGAAATTTAAGGAGGCTTCACGCATAGGGTCTAGGGTGTGGGATTTAGAGTGTAGGGTTTATGGTTTGTTGGCATTACCGATAACCTGGTACAAGTGATGTGGCGGTGTCTCCAGTAATGTGTTCGTAAGTACATGTGTTGGCCATCTGTAGCCGGAGTCGAGGTATAACTGACGGACCTTGCTGCCACAAACGCTAGCAATGCACCTTTGTTTATGATCACCGCCACCAGCACCAGCACCAGCGGCACCAGCAACAGCAACAGCAACAGCTGCAACAACGACAACAACGCCAGATAAGCAAACCCAAAAGTGTGGAAAACAGCAAGGATAATAAACAACGTGTTGTGTTGAGATTTTCGAGTCCAAACTCATGCAAGCGGTGGTTACCTCTTGGATCGCAGCTCCCGCATTCATGAACGGCAGCGCGAAGCTACTTCTGAGCTTGCAGAGGTCGTTTTTGCTCCCCCGTGGTGCGTCCCTGGTGTCCTTGCGAGTGGAGTTCGCGATCCCTTTCGTTTCGCCAGGCCGGGACAAGTCAGAGAGCTGTTTTCGGATGCTTGGGGCTCACGGAACCTGTCCTCTGAGCAGAAGTATGGCCTTCATAGTTACTATTTCTGGCGCTCTTGCTGTAAGGTACGTGTAGGATAAAGTTCAGATCGGCAAAGGTGATGATAGTAATTACAAGGGCATGAATCCACAGAATAGGGCTGGTTGGGGTGCATCACACGTTAGTTAGGTAAGGACTATACGGGAATACTAGTATGACTAGATTGTTAAGCTTCTACAGTATAGTGCTTGTGCTGGGCAGTCTTGGTCCCACGGATGTGAGGTCAGTAGTCCAAGGTTGGCAAGGCCCTTGGCTGAGGAGTTAGGGTTATTGCTACTATTGCTAATATTACTGTGATCACTACTACTAGTCTTGCCACCTTGTGGTTATTGCTACTATTGGAGTTGCAGAATTCGTCCCGGATGGTCTTTCCAAAATCCTACAGACCAAAGGCAAGCCTGTGAGCCTCGTAGAACGATCCAAAAAAAACCCTCGACTAGGCCCTAGATACCACACCCCAAGTCAACAACAACAGCAATTCCTTAAGAACCCTAAGCCCTAAGCCCTAAACCCTAAACGCTAAGCCCTAAACCTTAAACCCTAAGCCCTAAACCCGAAACCCCAGAACCCAGGAGGAGCCTTCCCTCTTGTCTGCATTGCCATGAGTTTGCCTGGAGGTTCCTTGGGTCAGCGCTTGGAGGTGGCGGTCGAGGCCCGGCCAGGAAGAGCCAAAGCAAGACAATCTTCTCTTAATATAGGGGCCATAATACTTGGAATAGGGTTGCTTCAAATTAAAGGGTTACTGTAGCATTTATTATGAGGGTTCTATAAGGGCTTACCGTGGGGGCCTTAAGAATTAGAATAAAGTTTTGGGGTACAGTTATATCAAGGAACCCTCAAACTGGTATAGGTAATTACGAAGGCCCCTATATCCACAGCTTTTACCGTGAGCTGTCAACACCTATTGGCTTGTAGGGCCCCTATAAACTCTATGTTAGAGTTTATCATGAGAACATACACAAATAGGTTAAGGGTTGAGGGCTTAGGGTTCGGGGAATATATCAGCCTGAGTAAGTACCGATACCATTACCCAGAGTGCCCCAACGTAACAATACACAAAAACCACGTTTCAAATTAATAGTAAGGCCCCTATACGTCGTTGAGGACTGTTTTAGGGTTTGAGGTTGGTGTTTATAAGGGTTTATCATGGGGCTGTAGCTTGGGTGCTCATAAGGGAAATATAATGACAGGTTTCGGGCTTCAGCTATGTAGGTTTATACTTTTACCTCCAGTGATTGAAAGAGCTTTTCAGATTTAGGGCTTAGGGGGAGGTTTTCCAGTTTCTGATTACTGCAACTTACATGACCCTACTACGCCTTAAGCCCTAAACTCGAAGCTCCTTCACCAAGACCCAGAAAAAAGGCAAGGGAGGGCGTTGGCGGAACAATATCCCGAAACGGATGAAGTTCAAAGCCCACAGCCGATGCTAGGTTACACACAGCTTCAAGACAGTTCGGGCCACCAATCCAAAGCTATCCCCAGAAGCCTCGTCGGGCTGGTCCTTTCGGGTTCTTGGGGCCTTTGGGTTTTGGAGTTTGTGGCTCGGAGGTCCTGGGGTGTTGTGGTCTGAAATTATCGGGGTGTACGTGGTTTTTCTGAGGGCTTCAAACGTTCGAGTCGAAGCCCGAAGCAGAGTTCCCAGAAGCCTTGCAGGCTCAATCCCTTACGCCCTAAACCTCCGGAGCCTGAACTGTGAACACCCCGAAACCCTGACCTTAAACCTCGCGGCAACTACGAAGCATTGCCGAAGACCACACAGAGCCCTATCGTATTCTTGTTCAAGCCTCCCACAGCCCACCTTAGCCTTGATATAGGGGCCTGAATAATTAGAGTCGGGTTTTGGGGCCCATTATACTACAAGTAGAACAGTGAACCCCCCAAAATAGTCTTGGTAATTATTTAGGCCCCTCGAACCCCTCAACCCGAAGTCCCTAAGCCTGAAACTGCCCTAAAACTTGAAACCCCGAGATCCCGAACTAAACCTCGAACCAAATACCCTTAAACCCTAAACCCCGAACCCCGAACCCTGAACCCTAAACCCTAAAACCTAAACCCCAAACACTAAACCCTGAACCCTAAAACCCTCAACCCCAAAGCCTAAAACCCCAAACCCCCAAGCCCTAAACCCTGAAAACCACTCCAAGCCTCAGAAGCCCCGAGAAAGGCACCCGAAGGCTTCAGCCTGGGAAGCGGTGGTTCTTGTGAGGCGCGGGGTGTGGGGGGAGTCATAGGAATCCTTTTTGGGGGAGCCATAGGGCTCCTGTAAGGGGAGTTATAGGGGGGGGAGTCATAGGGCCTATAGGGCTCCTCTAAGGGGAGTTATAGGGCTCCTTTAAGGGGAGTTATAGGGGCTCCTCCTTTGAGGGGAGTTATAGGGGCTCCTTTAAGGGGAGTCTTACGGCTCCTTTATGGGGGGTTATAGGGGTTCCTTTAAGGAGAGCTATGGGGCTCCTTTAAGGGGGCTTTCCCCGGCTGCTGAGGGATTTGGATGTGCAAGGGTTTGGAATTTTGGCTGTAGGGTTTAGGGTTTTTGGGTTCAGGTTTTGGGGTGTAAGGTTTTTGGGTGTTGGGTTTTTGGGTTCTCGGGTTTGGGGTTTGGGCAGCTGTCAGAGGGGTTTAGGGTGGTGAGCTGGCCAAAGCAGGAGGGCAGGAGGTTCAGTTTGGGGGGCGCATGCGTCCGTGTGTGTGTGTGTGTGTGTGTGTCTAAAAATACAAAATGCGAAAACACATACACACACATACAAATTTAGGATGTGCTCGGAGAGAGGCAGAGACAGTTTAGGGCTTGGGGTTTGGGGTTGACGGCTCGAGGGCTGGCTTGGGCGTAGAGCTTAGTTTCTGGGGATCAGGGTTCATTGAGAGTTTGGGGTTCGGTTTAGGGTTCAGGGGTTTTGGGGTTTTGCGTTTAGGGTTCAAGAGCCCCAGATTTCACACTCAGGCTGTCAGCCCATCTTACACATGACAGCGCTCAAAAGCTTCAAAACCCTCAGACAAGGGCCCCAACTGCGTGGTATCCCCCGTGGAGGAACTCGCCCCCTTGCTTACTCCTTCTATATATACATACATATATATATATATCTATCTATCTATCTATCTATCTATCTATCTATCTATCTACACATATTTTTCAGTATGCAAAAGAGTTCCATGCAACTCCATGGATCGTTACGGACCGAGAGGTCAGATCTCTGCAGTTGGGCAGAGACGTGGTGCCAGAGTCCTGGTGCGCCTCCATCAATGTATATATGCAAGGTTCTGTAACTTAGAGTCGCTTTGGGGATCCTCATGATGCAAGAGCGCGCCTTCTTTGTTGGGGATCCATTCAGGGGACCCAAAACAAACCTTGTCCCCTTGTTGTTCTTACTTGTCAGAGTTTAGTAATACTGTCCACCGAAGCCTTATTCGAAGTACTTAGGCCCTTATAGTAGGTCAGTGTAGGCTAATGTGTAGGCAATGGGGGACGGTCAATAATAGGTTAATGTATGTCTATGTAGAGAAGTTTGATTTGTTTGGCAGACCGCTTTGTTCCACAACGCGAACCAAATCCCTACGTGTCTATAGAGGTCCGATATTGCTACAATAAGCCTGAAATGGGGTGCGCAGGATTTGACGCTAGTTTGCCCCTGGGCTCAGATCTGAACGTGTTGCGGCGCTGTGCGGTGCGGGCGGGGGGGCGATCTGAAAGGCGGGGCCTCGAGGAGTTTAGGGAATCAGCGACCAATCGTCGTTCCGAGGTCACAACTGCGAGGCTTAGCTGGGTGTTTAAGGAGCATAACAAGGGCTCAGGGCTTCGGGTGCATAGGCTGTAGGGTTCAGCAAAACAAGGCTTTAAGGCTTCGGGTGCATAGGGTTATAGGGGTTCAGGGGTGTAGAAAGTAGAGTGGAGGCCTAAGTGCTTGCAACCCCTGATTTTACTCCCCTACAATCCTTGCCGGGCCTGAGTGCTACAGGGGTCTCACCATAGCATAAACCCCAAACCCCCTAAACTCCTAAACCCTAAACCCTAAAACCCTCTTCTGAAATTCAGGTTAGGGTTCTTTTGATGCCCAGACACGGAAGTGGTTTCTGCCTAAGCCCTCAACCCTCAGCAAGAGCTTCAAGTGCAATCTGGTCTTGAGCCATAAACAAACCCGACAAAATGAGCAGAACACCATAGAAAGTCCTAAGCTAAGGGCCCAGAGCAGCGTGAAACCCTCAAAGGAGCCCGCAGAAATTCCCAGAGCCTTGAAGCCCTTTGAGAAGGGAGCCAAAGCTCCACGCTTGAGGGGTTTGGGGTTTTAGGGTTTTAGGGCTTTAGGGTTTTAGGGTTTTAGGGTTTAGGGTTTTAGGGTTTAGGGTTTGGGGTTAAACCCTAAACCCTTGAACCCCTACAGAACCCGTTGGAAGGTACGACTGCTCGGCGCCCTCCCCGCTGAGTTTGCTGCTGTCCTCCCGGGTCCCACCGCCACTCGGACGGATTGTGCAGAAGGCATAGACTCACAGTTTAGGGTTTACGGTTTATAAGGTTTAATCAGGGACTTAGGGTCAGTGTTTTCCGGCCATTGAGACCAAACTTGTTTCAGGTTCGATATTGGTACTAGCACTAACTATTTTTGTTTACCACTCTGCTACTGCTGTTTCTATTTATTCGCGACAATTTTGTCTAGCATTACTTGTTGACTCTGTTGGTGTTTGTGTGTGTCTGCGAGTGTTTTGCATAATGAGCCACTACAGATATACATAGATGCATGTGTATGTATACGTGCATACCCTGAACCCTTCATAGGCTGCGTCCAAAACCCTGAATTCGCCATCCAGGAACCGCGGAGTCTTATAGCAGCCATCTTAGCTAGTCCTGGCGATTCGATATTATGCCTACCATACCCTAAACCCTAAACCCTAAACCTTAACCCCTAAATTAAACCCTAATGCTTTCATAAATCTTATCTTTCAGATTGCCTTCGTCCAGTGAGGCCGGCAGAGCTGGAAGGAATTGGCAATGAGCTGACATACAAGGCGCGAGAAAGCACATTGCCTGATTCTGCTGCAGGTTTAGGGCTTGGGTTTTTGGGGTTCAGGGGTTCAGGGGTTTCGGGGTTTTGGGGTGTTGGGGTTCAGGGTTTGGGGTTTTGGGTAGCAGTACCACATGGAAGATGCGATAAGTAGAAGGATAAGGAAACGCTGTTCTCGAAGCCTTCACGCTAGGCGTATCTCAACGCAGCACTTGCTGTCTTTCCTGTGCTGATGTTCTGTTGGCGGCCTGAGAATAATGTCATCAGCTTGTAGCTTGGGGGGGGTTCAATGTTCTTGCAAGTGTCGTGAATACTGCCGTCGCGATTGGTCATCTTTCAATTGCTTGCTTGCTTGCTTGCTTGC
>CAJNDV010031286.1:21075-33052 GCA_905221635.1 Symbiodinium sp. CCMP2456 | reverse complement strand
TCAGGACTTCGGGTTTAGGGTTCAGGATTCAGGGTTCAGGACTTCAGGGTTTAGGGTTTAGGACTTTGGGTTTAAGGTTCAGGGTTTAGGGTTTAGGACTTTGGGTTTAGGGTTCAGGGGTTCAGGGTTCAGGGTGTAGGACTTTGGGTTTAGGATTCAGGGTTCAGGGTGTAGGACTTCGGGTTTAGGGTTCAGGGTTTGGGGTTCAGGGTTTAGGGTTCAGGGTTCAGGGTTTAGGGTTCAGGGTTTCGGATTTAGGGTTTAGCAGGACTCGAGCTTGGGGTTTAGGGTTGAGGGCTCAAGGTTTAAATCTGAACATGCATCTAAGCGCCTTCTTGTAGCGTTAGAATGGGCCCGATGACATATCTGAAAGCCGAACCCTCGTCAGGCGATCATGGGTGATATTCGGCTCAGACAGGATTCTTGCACGGTGTCAGGGTGTTTAGGGTGTCGGAAAGCAGCACCCTTTCCCTGGAGAGTGCACAGGGCTTGCGTGTGGCGTTTAGCGGTTTAACCTTCAGGGTGTCGGGTTTTGCGGTGTGAATGATGAGGTGTGTTTAGGTTTTAGCACTTACGGTTGGCTGGCATGATGTGCGATGTGGGGTTTAGGCTTAAACCTTGCATGGCTAACCGTTTCAAGCCCCCAAATTCCAACCCTCAGAACTGAAGCCTTCTACTGTAGCCCCTCTCAGGGAAGCGCCGCCAACGCCATGGCCGATTGCATGCGTCCGAAGGTACCATGAACCAGATCTTGCTCGTCCCGCAGCCTGCAGAGGCCGGCCCGGGCAGGACCGTGAGTGTTCGTAATTGCGTGACGAGATCCAGCACAGGATCCAGCTTTGAGCTGGACGTCAACTCTGCCGAAACTGGGCTGGAAGTAGCGAAACGCATCGCAGCCAAAATTGGCCACAGAGGTTTACTCGTGCCGACATCCGGTGATTGTCTCATCGATCAGTGCCAGCTGCTGCTGCCTCAAGAACAGCACAACCAGATCTCGTACGTGGTGCGAAAGCTTGGAGCGGGTCGTGTCGCGATGTTGTGGGAGCGGCTTCATGAGGGGAAGACTCTGTCGGATGTAGATGTATCTGCGCTGAACGAGACGATGTCATTGAAGTTCAACCAGAGCTTGCAGGGCTTCCAACTAAGAGCTTGACCTTTGGCGACAGGTTCAACCAGAGCTTGGAGGGCATCCAACTACCCAGCAGCCTGCAGAGTCTGGTGTTTGGCAACGAGTTCAACCAGAGCTTGGAGGGTATCCAACTTCCCAGCAGCCTGCAGAGTCTGGAGTTTGGCGACAAGTTCAACCAGAGCTTGCAGGGCATCCAACTTCCCAGCAGCCTGCAGAGTCTGGAGTTTGGCGACAAGTTCAACCAGAGCTGGGAGGACATGCAACTACCCAGCAGCCTGCAGACTTTGGTGTTTGGCGACGAGTTCAACCAGAGCTTGCAGGGCATCCAACTTCCCAGCGGCCTGCAGAGTTTGGAGTTTGGCGAGGATTTCAACCAGAGCTTGGAGGGCATCCAACTACCCAGCAGCCTGCAGAGTCTGGAGTTCGGCTACAAGTTCAACCAGAGCTTGCAGGGCATCCAACTTCCCAGCAGCCTGCAGAGTCTAGAGTTTGGCGACAAGTTCGACCAGAGCTGGGAGGACATGCAACTACCCAGTAGCCTGCAGACTTTGGTGCTTCACTACCACTTCAACCGGAGCTTGGAGGGCATCCAACTTCCCAGCAGCCTGCAGAGTCTGGAGTTCGGCTACAAGTTCAACCAGAGCTTGCAGGGCATCCAACTTCCCAGCGGCCTGCAGAGTTTGGAGTTTGGCGAGGAGTTCAACCATGGAGGGCATCCAACTTCCCAGCAGCCTGCAGAGTCTGAAGTTTGGCTACGATTTCACCCAGAGCTTGGAGGGCATCCAACTTCCCAGCAGCCTGCGAAGTGCTAACGCACGGAATTTTTGTGTGGCCACATAACAAGCAATAATGCGCCAGGTTAGCTCCGTCTTCAAAATCAACTGGGTCGCTGGATCCCGAATCCAGCCTGGCTCTTCCAGAAGAGACCGACGAAGGAAAACCCAAGCCCTGATGCCGCGCACAAAAATGCTGAATCATGCTTGCTGTTGGCCGAAGGGTTGCTTTGGACAGAAGCCTCCTTTTTGGGGCGGGCTTCCATGAAGCTAGGGCTGGACCTGCGTAGCGCAGAACGGGCTGCTGCGTCTTACAGACAGCCCTCAGAACTTAAACAGCCAAATCCAATGCCATGCAAAACCTAGACTCAAATGTTGAACCCTACATCCTGAACCTGAAGCCCCAGTCTAACCCCAAAGGTCGTAAGCCCAACATCCTACACCTTACACGTGAAGTCTAAAACCCAAACACCCCAGACCCGATACAGTACCTACAGTAACCCCTACATGCTCTAGCTGCCGATTACTGCTTTGTACTGCCATGACCATTACCATTACTATTGCCAGAAGCCTCAAACGACACCACCTCAGGCCGCCTGAGAGATCCGCGCCTTCTTTCCGCATCTGGGACTCTACGGCGCTAAGGCAAAATCAAGGTTTGTTAAGGGTTTCTATATAGAGGTCTTGGTGATAGTGTTTTTTTGTCATAAGAGTTACACCTTGGCGGGTTTATGAGTTTCAAGTTCGGGGTTCTTGGGGTATGGGATTCAGTGCTTCCGCCCAGCAAAGGGTTTTTGGTAGCCTTTGGGTGTCAGGGTCTTAAGATTCGAAGTTCTGGTGCTTTGCTTGCAGTCCCCTCAGATCCTGCAACGAAAGATAAGATGACGGGAAGGATACTTACTCATAATGATACTAGTAGATTGGCAATAGCATGAGAAATTACTCATCGTGATATATCAGTATACTAGTAGTACCAAGTATTGCAGCAACAGAGCGACGGGCGTTAGTGGCTTGGGCTGGGAGTCCCTACAGGCGCCCCGCAAGAACTGCCCTCGGCCCACTGAAAACAAGTCCAAAGAGCTCACAGATCAACGGCGGATCCTTTAGGCGCAAGGTGCAGGGGGTTCACTGGGTTCTTATCGGGTGATGCTAACATGCTGATACTAAGTTACTATGGTAACGATCTTCGTAAGAACAGATTGATGCTAGCAGTGATAGTGCAGAAAATCATGAACATCGTGCTAATGATGACAATAACCGTCAATACTACAGGGCCTTAATAACTACCACAACTATTTGGGGGGGGTTCCTTATCATACATTATAGTATAATGGGCCCAAAAACCCTATTCTAATATAAAGTGCCGGACGGCAGTCCCACACCCTGAACCTCGGAGCCATACCTCCTAAACCCATCATAGATACAGTCCCCAAAGTAGCCCTTGTTCAAGCTGATAGAACCCTTACAAAACCCTCAACCCGCAACACCCCCTCTAAGGCCCTAAGCTCAACACCCAACAGAGGTCCGGCCGCTGCCTTCCTCTTCTTACCTCGCCAGTGAGGATGCCAGGAGCCCAACATAGCAATATGGGGGGGGGGGGTCGAAAATAGGGGACCCTAATATAGGGTTTAGGGTTTAGGGATTAGGGTTTAGGGTTTGGTAGTTAGTATCCTAAATAGTAGGATCCTTATTATAAGGACCCCAAGATAAGGTACGTACCCCTAATTGTCGGAAACTCCCATATAGGGGCCTAGACTCGAGGTTCCACACACAAGGCCTCTACCGGGGTCACGTTAAGGGATCTAATGTGGCTTGCTGTAAGGGTTCGAGCATGGTCAGTGAGTCTGCGGATCCGAAGAGTTAGGGCTTAGATGGGCTTTAGGCTCTTAGGGTGTGGGGTTGAGGGTCGGGGGGGTGTAGCCGTAGCTGAAGTCGACCACTCTACTAAGCCTCCATCAGTCACTGCCGGCGTCTCCTGGATCGGCCTAAGCAGGCTTGGTCGGAAAGTACAAGGCTGTGGGGTTCCATCATGATGACTGCCGTCACTGCAGTGCAAGGCTATGCGAGAGAGGGGCCTCAAAATTATCAACTTGCACTGCGGGTATGATCCAGACTGGCGATTCGTTTCAGGTCCTGCGACAAGGATGATCGCAAGCGCCAGATTCCGCTGCAGCAGCAAGGAGTGTGGCCCAGGATCGCCCTGGAACCATCAAACATATCCTCGCTGATGTCAAGGAACTGTCGCAACCGCTTCGTGTGCCAGAACCGGCAGAGACTGAAGCTCCGCATGCAGACATAGCCGTGTGTGTGTGTGTGGGTTCCCATGCAAGTCAGCCTCGATGAGCCCGAAATCGATAGCAGTATGGCTGGAAAAATCAGAGCGGCCCTTGGCCAAGCCTGGAGCAGTGCAGAAGTCTTCGAACCATGTGAAACCCTCACGGTATCTCCACAAGCCTCAAGCAATCGACTGAGATACTTTAAAGAAGCCTGGCTAATTACTTGTAGTCTTCAGGCTACTTCGTATAAGTATAGCATCATATGTCCCAAAACGTTATGCTATCTGTTAAAGCCCTAAAGGTGCCAGCGCAGTTTGTCCACCAGAAGGTTCGTGCTTGTCAAAGTTTCGCGAGACTCCCATAGCACAGGGCCCTTTGATCTCTTGCACCGAAACCACCTCAGACTCAGACTCATAGTTGCTCTATATACGACCGGAAATATACCACAGTCAAGGCCCGTCAATTATGAACACAGGGCCATGTAGAGGACCTTTTGAAAGGAGGCCTTTGCCTAAAACCCTTAGAGCCACGCCGGCAAAAAAGCAAACGTCGTGGAAAGTTTACGAGTAAGGGTTTAGTGAGTTTAGACTTATGGAGCGCCTATACCCTAAGCCCCAAGCCCCTAAACCCTAAACTTTACCCTAAACCCTAAGTCCCCAAACCATAAACCCTAGGCCTCTCAACTTTGAGAAAACCTCAGCCCCACCGAGACTCTGACGATCACCTTGGGCCTCAAGGGATTGATGCAAGGTGCAAGTTACGCCGCTCGGCAACAACAGGGGCCTTAATAATTAGAATGGAGTTCCCTTTAAGGCTTGCTATAAGGGTTGTTATAAGGGTTCTATAAGGGTTTTGTATAGGGGCCTTAATGGTCAGAATAGGGTTTGGGGAGTATATTATACTATAATTATGATAAGGAACCCCAAAACCCTATTCGAACTATTCAGGCCCCTACATTAGATATTCCAGGGTTCAGGGTATCGAGGAGGGTTTAGGGCTTTAGGTATTAACCTTAGGGTTTCGGGTTTTGGGTTTGGGGTATACGGGTGTAGAATGTTAGGGTGTAGCTTCTTAGTCCTCCAATGCCCAACTTTCGAGCTTTTGGGGATTCTCGGGCTCATTGATTTTCGGACTAGTCTGAACTTTGTACCTTGGCTTTCTCCGGGCTATTGGGCAAGACCGTTTACAGTGATCATATAGATATCACTAACGGCCAATTCTTACTTCTAACTGATCGCCTTCTACATTGCACTGAGCTTCGCGCTGCTTATGTCTCTACTGGGTAAGCGCACGTCAGTTTAGCGAGAGGGCACGGCTTACGGCCGCAGGTATTGAAAGGAGGGTTTAGAGGTTAAGTGGTTTAGGAGGGTTTAAGGGTGTGAAGACCGCTTTGGAGAAGGAGTGGTGGGCGAAGCTTGACGCTGAAATAATCGCGAACATTACTACGGTAAAGCCCTTAACCCAAAATCCGTCAACCCCAAAACCCTAAACCCAAGAACCCCCAAAAACCCTAAACCCCAAAACCCTAAACCCAAAAACCCTAAAACCAAAAACCCTAAGCCCCAAAACCCTAAGCCCCAAAAACCCAACACTCAATACCCTAAACCCTGTAGTCTGGCTTTGACGAGATCGCGGGGCATGGTCTCTTCCTTCAGAGGTCCTACAGGGTTTAGGGGTTGGGGGTGTTCGAAAAAGCCTTAAAAAACCGTGTAAAATCCGGAAGATACCTTGTGGAACCTCAACAAAACCCTCGCAAAGCTCAGTGAGGTCAAGAGTTGGAGTTGCAAGGATTGGTTTCAAGGCGCCTGGCAGCCTACGTAAAGCCAACCGGAAAGCTTCAATCGGGCGCTGTGGTAAGAGCCCCAGCCTCAAAATGCCCAAAACCATCCTAGAAGGCGTATGGAACCCCTTCTGTTTTTGAAACCCTTGTGGTTTTACGATCGAGTTGCAAAGCACGCTTAAACCGGCTGCAACCGCAACTGCAGCAGGGATCTACATGCAACATGTGGTTGGCACCTTCGGATCCAGTGCGACCATGACTTGGCGCATGAACTCATCGTCAGTGTGACCTCTTCTAATATAGGGGCCTGAATAATTGTCTATACTATTTTGGGGGTTCCGTGTCATAAACATAGTATAATGGACCGCAAAACCCTATTCTAACTATTAAGGCCCCTATATTACGTAGGAAGGCGCATCAGACGTGAGACACTTGGACACTCGCCTGGCGTGGCTTCAACGCAGCCTTGTTCGGAGCCAGATACCAGCACTTCCAATAGAGCCGAAGTGCCCCCAGGTCTGATGCTATAGGGGCCTTTATCATCAGAACAGGGTTTTGGGGTATCTTGTACTATAACTATACTAAGGAACCNNCCCCCCGCCCCCCCCCCCCCCCAAAAAAAAAAAAAGATAAATAGTACAGATAATTGTAAAGGCCCCTATTGTTGACTTCGGGGTCTCCGTGATTTTTGAAAAGCATCTTAGGGTTTTGGGTTTGGGGGTTTTGGGGTTTTGGGGTTTAGGGTTTAGGGTTTTGGGGTTTAGGGGTTTAAAAAGTTTAGGGTTTAGGGTTTTGGGGTTTAGGGTTTAGGGGTTTAGGGTTTAGCGTGTAGGGAGCAGTTCTCGAACTGCGTGGTTCGCAATCCAGCGAGGACAGGATTGAGATATTTTCGCATCGCTCCCACATGGCAGCACGCTACCAGCACGGAGGAGTCAGTATTGCCACTTCCAACTACATCTGTCCAGCTGGTGCTAGGAGGTTGCAAAAGGCGCCTTATTGAGAGGGTCTATAACCCTAAACCCTAAACCCTAATATCCCCAAGCATCCCGCCTAAATCCTAACTCCTCTGACATCACCAACCCCCGAAGACCCAAGTCCCGGTGAGAGTCAGGGAGGGTCTAGCATGGAGACCAAAAAAGCAGGGGTCCGAAGAAGTCAGAATCAGACCCCACACCAGGAATGTAACTCTTCTACAGCAAACCCTAAGCCCTAAACCTCTGAGAGGGCCCTTAAAGACTAAACCCTAAGCATTCAAAAGAGCGCTTACAGGAAAAAACAGACCTTTAATGGCGCCCTTAAAGACTTAACGACCGCGTGTTCTAATTTGTTAAGGCCCCTTTTGGGGGCGAGACAGGCTTTCCAGTGGCCGGCCCAGCGACGTGTGAGCCAAGAGGCCGGGCCTAGCAGGGGGATCGGAATAGGGTTTAGGGTTTAGGGTTGAGCGTCGTATAGGGATCGGAATACTTAGAAAGGGACCCCATTTCTAGTCCACATATGGATAGTACTTTAAATTAGGGTCCCTTTTGAGGTCCGCAATATAGTACCGAAAAGGGACCCTAATCTAGAGAACTACCCACATAACGATAGGGGTATAGAGGGCTTATGGGGCGCCATAGGGTCGGGAACAGTAGCCCAGAACACCCGTTTGTAGCGCACAGGTATACTAGATAATAACCCAAACCCGGTTCTAATTAGTAGGGCGCTTCTTTCATGCTGTGTTACTTTGGCTTAAGTAACGAATCAAGGCATGAAGGCATTTGCTAACAAGTTACTTAGTTAGCAGTAGTGATAACAGTCATCGCTGGAGCTCATACATTAGAATGTGTGTATAGGACGCGCGCGACTGCACTCTGTGAAAATAATTGCGTATAATGATGTTAATCACTGAATGCTGTTCTTAAGGTCGGTGCATACACCCAACTCCAAGCCCATGCTAGGCCCCGGGCCGGGCCTGGTTTGGGCTGCAAGCCATCCTCACCCCCTCCCCACTAGCCCAACATAGATCACAAGCCGACCCCCCGAGGCAACATCCTCCCCACGACACAACATGTGCTTCAAAAGGCAGAGCAAAAGCAACCAAGGCAACCATAAAACATCAGCAGGTCAAGTGGAAGCCACCGAGATCACCGTTGCCTTTGCAGAAGGGCGCGGCACAGACTCTATCCAGGGCCAGGGCTTGGAAGCTCTGTACAATCTCTGGAGGTTTGCCGACGCCGGACATTGCGTTGTTCCTTGGGGCCCCAGGCTCTCAGCTCCCTGGGCCCAGACCGACGGCGCGGCGACCTTCACCTTCGAGGAGTTTCAAGATCTGTGCTCAGTGCATGACAGTCGCCACATGCAAGCAGGAGGTGTATGGCGTCTGGATTTATGTGTCCTAGGTGTTAGATTTGGGTTTAGAGCTTCCTAGATCTTAAAATCCAAACCCTCAGAGTTCAAAAACCTGATTTGCAAAATGGGAGGCCGCAAATCCCGAACCCTCACGGAGCCCCTCTCTACTAGAGAACCCCCTCTTAGAGCCCTTACGCGCAGGGCAACGACAAGCCTCAACTCCCAGTCACCCTCGGCCCTGGTCGGAAGCAGCTCTTGACGTCTTCTGGGTAATTATCGGGGCCGTGATAAGTACTATGTTGGGGGTCCAGAATAGGGTTTCTTTAGAGGGTTACTATAAGGGTTATTATGAGGGTTCTATACGGGTTTAGTACAGGGAGGGACCTTAATAATTAGATTAGAGTAGGGTTTTGGGGGGTCCTTATTATAACTATAGTATAATCTACCCCCAAAACCCTATTCTAGTTATTAGGCCCCCTACGTTATTCCAAGTCATGTTCAGATTTTTTGCTTCTGGTTCAAATCCAACGATTTGGTCAGAATAGTGCTATCGTGTGTAGAAGGGGCGTGTAGATTTCAGTGTTAGGGATACTTAAGACGGGATACACGGCTTGTGTAGGGCGGTATAACGGCTGTTTATACTGCTTGGGTAGGGTTTGGGATCTGTTGGTAGGGTAGATTACCACTATCAGACAGCCGATGCCTCTCGCGCCAAAGGCCCACTCACACAGAGATTGTATACGGTTTCAGAATATACTGTCTACAGTTGCCATGACTCTCCAGCGAGAGTCTGCGTAGTTTGTGCGCTTCTGTCGTTGACTGCCGGAAGAAATTGAACAACTGGGTTTGCTGCAAGCCTTTGACAAGAAAAGGCACGACGGCGTAAGGCTTCTATGTAATCGCTATTTTTCCCGAAACCCTGATTCCGAAACCTAAATCCAATATTCCTTGCTCAGTGCCCCGAACCATAGTTCCCCAGGCTCCAGTGAACAATCTGTGAATCAGAACCGTAGTTCCAACAGTTCTTTTTCCGTTCGAAAAAACCCATCCGAAATACCCCAAAGGCTGATATACACTGAGGCCGATGCCCTAAACTCTTATAGCGGCTTACCATAGTTGCGCTTCTTGCAAATTGCTTGCACGTCGCTATGTATGTATATGCAAGAGCAAATGTTGCTGTTTGCTACGGGGAGGCGACATGTGTTGCTTTGCTACGGCAGTCTTTTTCGCGATCTGCTTGTGAACCTTCTCTGCGACTACCATTCGCGAGTTGTTGCATAGGATTCCCTTTGTGCATTTCAGTAGGGGTGTGGCAGGTGGTTGCCATGACGTTGCGACTGATTTTTCACTGCACCTGCTCCCTTAAATTCTTATAGATCCCGAAAGGTGGATCCCCTAAGGATCCTTCAAAGCAATCCTAAGACCCTAAGCCCTAAACCCCAAGCCCTATCCTTCAACGCAATCCTAAACCATAAACCCTAAACCCTTAAACGCAATCCTAAACCCTAAACCCTAAAAGGAGCCCTAACCCCTAAGCCCAGTTACCGCACCCTCAGAGGCAGCCTGGCAGCCCTCGGGTGTAGCTGGGGCGACCGGAACCTCGGTTGAAACCCGGGGGGCTTCTTAGCAGGGTTTCTAACATAGGGGCCTAAATAGTTAGATATAAACTATTTTTTTTTGGGGGGGGGGGGNNNTAACAAAATGCCCCAAAGCCCTAGTGTAATTATTAAGGCCCCTAATCGTTTAGGGTTTGGGATTTAGGACTTGGCGTTTCGGGTTGATCGTTTAGCTTTTTTCATATGTTTGGAGTTAGGGTTTAGGTCTTACGGTCTCGGGCTTAGGGGCCTTTTTTGGCGGCTTTTGTTCAAGAGGTGGCTCTATGTCCCGTATAAGCCTTGTGTCAACCATAGCGTTCCTTCTCTCAGTTTGGGGTTTAGGTGGTTTTGAGGTTTAAGAACTATGAAATCTAACTCGAGTCTATTTCTGCTTCCTCGGAGGGTAGGAGGAAGCAAGATACCGACCTCATGATCTAATGTAGAAGCCTTAATAATTAGAATAGGGTTTTGGGGGTTACTTATTATGATTGTACGATAATCGACCCAAAAACCCGATTCTGATTGTTGAGGTTCCTACAGTGGGGTCCCAAGCCCTGAACCCCTAAACAAGCAAAGCTCTACCCCCACAAAACCCCTACAGACCATAAACACCCTAAATCCTACATGCCCCCAAAGCTGCACCCTGAAGGTCCTGCAACCCCTATACCCTACACCCTAGAAGCCCCCCAAGCCTCTAAGCCCTAAACTTCCTAAGGGTTTAGGGTTTAGGGTTTTAGGGTTCGGGGTTCAGGGTTAGGGTTTCAGGGTTTTGTTGTTTAGGATGAAACTTCATCCTCCGGGGCCCCCCGCGATTTACCTCCGACCGCTAGCTGCGTGACCATGCGATCGGTCGCAAGGAACTCAGGCTCAGGGTTTGAAGGAGGGTTTGTTACAAGAGTTCTTTTGGGGTTCTAGACGGGCTCTTTCAGGGTCTGCGCAAGGCTTCTGCTTCCGGGCCCGCTGTCTTCAAGCAGAGTGTGTGAAACAATTCCTACAGCACTAAAGCAGTGGTTCTAGAGTTTCAAGCTTTCTCCTTACCGATAGCCTCCAAACCGCCTGTGGATCGCAGACAGAAGGCCCTTGTCTGACTGATAATCTCGAAATCAGGGTTTAGCTAAACCCAAACCCCAAACCCTAAACCCCAAGCCCTAGGCCCTAGACCCTAAAGCTGGGAAGCCTGAGCGACTGCGTTTGGGTTGATCTGGAAAGCGGTCTGCCCAGCTGGCTGAAGCCAAGTAGCAGGAGACTATAACGGTTTAGGGTTTAGGGTTTTGCAGCTTCTTCCTCCTCACACGCATGGCAGGTACGTTGAAGCGTTTGTTTTTCAAGTATAACCATGAATGGCGGTGCAGACCCAGATGAGTCGCAGCATGATCTTTGCTGTGAAGACTGCTGAGTCCAACTTCCGGCAGTGCCTCGCAACTGGCAAGAGCAGCACTTGGCTGCCAGCTCTGCCTGGCGCAGGAAGTGGAACGAGAGCCTTACTTACACAGGACGTCTTTGGCCAGGGAATCCGCTGCAACGAGCGGCGCAAGACGCCTGATCTGCATCTCTTTCTTCTGCACGGCGCAGGTGGGGCACGCTCCCCAGGCCCGAGTGAGCCCCATCGTCATCATCCGCTTTGGTCCTTGTCCCGTCTTTGCCTGAGCAATGCTTGCTAGTATGATAACACGAGCATGCACCGGCAACAAATCCGCAACCCTAAACCTCGCCCCGCCCTAAACCCTAATGCCCAAACCGCAAGCCTTAAACCGTTCTCTACTAGAAGCTTGCTGCTGTGTAAGATTGTTGGGAGCCGGCGGTGGCAGACGAAAAGGCCTCTACTCGACAAAACGACGAACTCAAAAAACATACCAGCGCTCTACCCGACACTGTCAACCCTAAGCCCTAAACCGACTGTCGTATCTTCAAGCCTGTACAAGGTCCCTTCGCAGAACTGCTGCTGGCAGACGAGGTGACTTCGGGCTAGCGCTTTTGGGCTAAGGTTTCGAGAACTCTGAAACATGTATAGAAAAGCATACATACATATATATATATATGCACATACGTATACCTTATATATATATATATACAGAAAGCGTCGCACTACAGGCCCG
>CAJNDV010031286.1:5974-20975 GCA_905221635.1 Symbiodinium sp. CCMP2456 | reverse complement strand
CAGATGATATGTGGCAAGACGAACAACTTAACAAGATCATGGTGGAGAGCCAAGACTTTAAAACCTAAATGTGGCATTTCTGTCCCAACTAACAAGGCATAACTGATGTTAAATCGAAACCTTGAAAGATACAGTGGATAGCAAGGTCTAAACATAGCTTGCAGAATCTGGCATGTTGCTCAAGCATACCTCCTGAGTCTAAAGAGAAACGAGATGGGTGGCAGACCCGAATACCCCGCAATAGGTAACTTGGTAGCACAAAACCAACTGTCTATTGCTAAATTGCGTTTACCAACTACCATTGAGTATATTTACAAGCTTGCAGTAGATTTTGCCACTGTGTTTGATTTCCTTAAAGATAAGCCAAAATGCCTGATAATCACAAAAAATATGCTGAAAATCGCCTTTTTCGCTCGAAAAACACGGGCCTGTATTCCGACGCACTCTCCAGAAAGCGTCCAGAAATATATATATATATATATGTTATATATGTTATATCATACATATATATATATACATATATTATGTCTGGAGTTGAAGGTTTCGGATCTTATGGATTAGAGGGCTTGAGGAGTTTGTTTCTGGCGTGTTCTATTACTTATTACTTGTGCATTCCGGCAAGTTGCGCTTGTGAATGTGAACTATCACTCATGTCTATATATATATACATACCTACATACCTACATACCTACATACCTACATACCTACATACATACATACATACATACATACATACATAGATACACACATGTGAGTGTGTTTGATAGTTTCTGTCTTTGCCGACGTACTTGCTTGCTGTGTTTGTCGCTTTGAACAATTGTGATATATGGGAGGTTGAGAGGTTGCTACTGGTCGAACCCAGACGTGCGCACGGTTCTCGGCTCGGTGTTCGTTTCGCTGAGGGTGTTGAGTTTTATCACACGTGTGGTCTCGGGTTCGGGCTTGGCGCGGAGGGGTAAGGGTTTGGGGTTTGAGAACCCCAACACTGCCACAGTGTTTGTTTCTCACGATAGAACCCAAATAAAGCCGGTCGTATGCATGGTCACATACACTCGCACACAAAACTCACACCCTAAACCCCTGAACACCTACACCCTGAAACGTCATATCCACCCTAAACCCTAAACCCTAAACATTAAAGCCTGAAGAAGAAGCACTGGCGACAGGCCGCGTCGGCATCGCGTTTGGGTCCGTGGAGCATGGAGGCTTTGCGGGCTGGCCGCAGACTGTTCCTTGGCTCTTGGGGTTTTACAGTGCTTGGGCGGTTTATTGCGGACACATCAGACAGGATGCTGACATGCCTCTCGTGGCCTATTCAGCGAGCAGGGAACACGGCTTGGGCGGTTTAGGGTTTGGGGTTTTAGGGTTTAGGGTTCGGGGTTTAGGGTTTAGGGGCCTTCAGGCATCGGGTTGTGGGGTTTAGGGATCAGGATGTAGAGCCATGGGATTTAGGGCTCAGGGATGTGTTGGTTACGAAATTTTGAGAGGGTTGGAGACCGCCGCATGGCTTGGAAAATCAGGAGCTCCGGCTTGCAGCATCGAAGCCCTGAGGTTTCAGCACGACTTGCTGTGTGCAGCTTTCATCTGCCAAGTGAAGCTAGTTTCTCGGTGCACCAACGTGCGCCGTCTTTCCCTCCCTCCCTCCCTGCCTCCCTCCCTGCCTCCCTCCATCTCTCTCTCTCTCTCTCTCTCTCTCTCGCTCTCTGTCTCTCTCTCTCGCTCTCGCTCTCACGCTCCCTCCCATATTTTTGTATGTATATAGACACGCACATGTATGCCTGCACGCATATAGGGGCTGTTAAGAGAGAACTTGATTTGTAATAGCATGCAGAAACCGATTACTTGAATGTTCTGGATCCTCGCATGAGCACCGTTGAGGCTGCTAAGACCCGCATAGCCATCCGTAGTTTAAGCCCAAGTTAAACACCGACACAAACGTTCAATCCTTAAACCGCCTGAACTAAGTAAGCCCAACACCCTAAACCCCCATAGCGAGCAACAAGAAGCAAAATGCACTGTGAACCCGGAAAGAGAGATTTCAAAACAGAGATGATCACAATAGCAACGATAGTAATAACATGTAATGGCGATACTACTACTGCTACTACTAGTACTACTGCTGCTGATGCTGCTACTACTCCTCCTCCTGTTACGGCGACCACGACGACGACTACTAATCATAGTAGAACTAGCTCCGGCGAAGCAGAGGCTCAAGTCGGAGGTGTTCGCGACCGAGCTGGAGATGAAGTCTCTGAGCCCTGTCTTGCAGAGGCCTCGTTGCCCGGGCGCCTTCCTATAGTTTTAGGGGGTTACAGGGTTTAGGACTTAGCGGGGGTTTAGGGTTTTCGGCTTAGGCCTCAGGGCTTAGATGTTGGGGCTGAGAGTTTAGGGTTTAGGGGTAAGGGGTTTGGGTTTAGGCTTTAGCGCTCTTCTACACACCTTACAGAACAGTGCCCTTGTGATTGTATAGCTTCCTCATGGAGGAATAACCGCACAAAAAAAAACCTAAACCCTCAACCCTAAATAGTGCCCCATAGCAACCGGCCCAGCAGGGACCTCAGCAGCCCAGGAGCCCTGTTTGGCTCCTACCGATGCGACCGTTCTACGGCCAGGAGCCCTTCGGCTGTTTCACTCGTAGTTCCTTCAAAGGTGTAACCTTAAACTCTCAACCCTTAAACTCTATACACTTCAAACTCTCAACCCTAACCCCTACACCCTAAACTCTCAACCCTAAAACTCTGTACAGTTCAAACTCTCAACCCTAACCTTACACCCTAACCCCCAAACCTTCCTTTAAGGTTTCAGGTTTAGGGCCGGCTTTTGTTGCGGAAGGGCTTTGGAGCCTCAGGGTTTCGAACGGTTATGGATTGGCGGGGCAGCAGAGCTTTCAAACTATCCGGACGGAATATAGGGGCCTAAATTAATGTTCGACATTATTTTTGATGGCTCCTTATTATAACTATAGTATAACATACCCCAAGACCAATTATAATCTCCGGTGTTCACGGGGACCAAAGTTCGAGGTAATGCAGGGGCCTTCATAATTAGATTAGGATTTTGGTGTATGTTATACTATACTTATTATCAGGAGCCACCAAGTCAATATAGGTAACTGTTTAGGCCCCTATATTATGTCCGCAGATTATAAGTGAGAGGGACCCTGCAAATAAGGTAGGGTTTGGTAGCTCGAGGTAGTGGCCTGCATGGTTAGAGTAGATGTTTGGAATTCAGGATTCCTGCTTCATGATACGTTCCACATGGGAAATCTACGGCCAATTCCAAGGACTCTTTCATTCACCCTTGAATGAAAGATTAAAAGCCCAAACCCTAAACCCTAGGCCCTGCAAGCAAAGCTAAATCCAGGTCCCTGGTCTTTGTGATCTTCTCTCTGCGCGGCTTTACCTATGCACCGACGTCGCGGCTGCGGGTGAAGTTGCCAAGAGCTCAGATGGTCTGTGGAGTTTTGGGGTGCAGGTTAGTTTTGGTTGTGCCTTATCTCGAAATCTTCATGATCAATCAGGATTAAGTATCTCTAGGGTCTCGTCAAGCTCACATCTTGAAGGTCTTGTGGCTCTGAATTCTTGCGAGCAGCAGACACTGCAGGCTTGCTTCGAGTATGGCTTCGCCCAAACAACAGCCAAGTTTGAATGATGATGTGACGGCAACGTTCCTACATGGTCACCATGGCACCGTGGCGATGTGCCAAGATTCCCTAAGCCCCGAAAACTCGAAACCCCTGAACTTCTGAAGGGTAGATCAATAAGCACATATTCAGGCTATACCAGAGCCATCACGAACCCGTAATGCCCCGAAAAATCTAATTCAATGAAGCCTACAAAAAAAAACGCACTTATGCATTCAGAATAACCCCTAAACACTTAAAAACACCCATAAACCCATAATGCCCCTAAACCCTAAATTCTAAACCCTAAGAAAACACATCATGAACCCATCGTGCACCCCAACAAGCACTAAAAAGCACCCCACAAATCAGAAACATCACTTTCAGACCAGAAAGCTCTGCTGAGGGCCCCCGGAGGCGGCGCAGAGCGACTTCGCTTCTTGAGCTGCGAGCGCCAGGAGTTTAGGGGTTTAGGCTGGGTTCAGGGTTTAGGGTTTAGGGTTTAGGCAGGGTTGAGGGTTTAGGGTGGAGTTAGGGTTTATAGGGTTTAGGGGAGACCTAAACCTTAACCTCTTGACCCCGAATCACCTGCCCTTGAGTGTTCCTTGGTTGCTCTGTTTTCCTTGCAAAAGTCCTTGAAAAGATAGGTTCTTTTGGGCCAGAGGTATAGCCCTAGACCCCTAGAGCCTAAGCACTTTTCTCTAGATCCCTTGTTGGAACCCTTATAGATCTTTTATGGGCCTTATGGGAGCCCGTACAGATCCCTTCTCCCTATACCCTAAACCCTAAACTTTATACCGGCCCTAAACCCTAAACTTTAAACCGAAAAGCTAAGCTTGAAAAACCCTAAACCCCAAACTTTAAACCCTAAACCCCTTATCCCCAGACTCTTTCTCCAGGAGGCGCTGTTCCGTCAGGGCGCCTGGGCGCAGCCCCTGACCTTCGGAACCGAGGCGCCTTCTTCGCGTTTCTCCACTGAGGTTTAGGGTTCAGGGTTTAAGGGGAGGTCTAAAGAGGGGCATCTAAAGGCTCGAAAATTTCAAGGTTTGGGGTTCAGGGCGTAGGCTCGAAAATTTCAAGATTAGGGATTAGGGTTTTTGGGAATGTCTTAAAAGGTGCAATTAAAGGTTCGAAAATTTTAAGGTTTAGGGTTTGGGTAATATAGGGGCCGTAATAAGACATAGATTGGTATATCTTCGGGCTCCTTAACTGATTTCTAGTCGTATAGTATATTACAGTAGAATCTACCCCATTCTGATTTTTCAGACCCCCTACATGAAGGTTTTTGGTAAATGCAGTGGCCTTAGTAGCGATTAGAATAGTATTCTTCAGGGTTCCTCAATACAAGGAAGCAAAATATACCTCAACAACCCAGGGGCCAAAATTATGATTCGAGTAGGGTTCACTAGGGTACCTTACTGTTTGTATGGTGTAACATTCCTTGAAACCCCCTTCTCATCATTCAGGCCCCCTTATTCGGGGCCTTTTGCAGGATGCTTATCGGGCTTATTTATAGGGCGTTGCCAGGGCTTCATAGTGTGTTCCGGCTGGCGTGCTTAGGGTTCGCTTTGCGGTGACGCGACCAGCAAGTCCCCTGTTCCTCAAGCCAGGTGTGTTGATTTGAAGTGAGGATGGCTTCTTATGCTGCAAGATTGACCCCAAACTCCCCTCGTGGCCTTCTACACGCTCCGGAAAAAATGACCGACAGAAGTTCGTGAGTAGAGGTATCTCAAGAGAAATTCTAGTTAGATACGAGTCTCGGAACCGCCCCCTGCCTTGCGGACTTGAGGCGTTTGTGGCCTCCGAGGCAGGATGGGTGCAGAAAACACCGCCGGATGCTGCGTCGTAGCCGCCCGCAGGGTCTGACTACAAATGCAACGGGATAATATAAGGGCCTACATAATTACCTATATTATGTTGCGGGAGACTGTTTATATTTATCTTATAAATATACCCCAAATCCCTATTCTAATCATTAAGGCACCTACAGTACCAGCAATTCTTGGTTGGGGGGAATTTCGTAAGCAGGGACTGTCGCTTCAGTGTGTTCAGGAGGTGGTGTCCAAGTATCTAGGCTTACCGCCAGAATCAGATGGAGTATTCCTGATTCCCTTCTTCATGCTTCTGATATGGGCTATACCTGCAGTAACCTCTACGCCAAAACCCTATTCTCATTATTGATCCCTTGGTTAATGGCCTTCGAGTCCAGGCTTATCAGGCCCAGAAAACCCTGCGTTTACGGCTTAGGGCTTTGGGGTTCAGGCTTGTTTAGGGCTTGTGAGCTCGAGGGTTCGAGGGGTTACATGGGGTGACGAGCTGTAGTCCTCACCACCCCAAAATTCGACAGGCCAACTCCCGATACCTATCATCCTAAATCCTTCAAGCCCCACATCCTAACGCCTTCAGCGTTTACGGCCCTAGATCCGACGCCAAAAAAATCCGAATCGCCAAGCCTGGCTCGTTGAAAGCTATTGTAGAAGCCTGAATAACAACCAATATTATTCCTCAGCGTTCCTTATACCTATTCTGCGATCTCCCAAAACCGTCCTCTGTGTAAAGAGGCCCCTGTTTTTGAGGTGGTTTCACCAGCGTCGGCGCTGGTGCCCGTGGCCTTCGATAACTGTGTCCTCGGCGGCCAAGGCATCCTGCAAGTGTTTCGAGTTCAGGGTTGAGGATTTAGGTCGGGGAACCTTGGGATTTGGGGTGTTAGAGAGATCTGAGAAGGAGTTATGGGGGCTTCATATGTTTTTTTGTATTTAGGGGTTTGGGCTTAGGGGTCTTTGAGATAGATTTAGTAAGTAGGCCTGGGAAACTTTACACTGTTTGGCCGTACTGGGCCTAAGAGGATCTTGTTTACGAAAATGTTCCCGAAGCTTTAAACTGGCCAAACCTAGTTCAGAAGGCCTCATGGGGTCTTATAGGGTGTTTAGTGGTTGTGCTTCTCGAATTTCGTTGGTCTCTTGGGGGTCTCAGGGCATGGGGTTTTCGCATTGTAAAGATTCAGGGGCTGAGTTATGCTGTTTTCAGATAAACGGTTTCAATAGGGGTGCCCTAGACCCTAAACCGTATAAGGTTCTAACAGTCGGAAGTTGGAGTTCAGGGTGTAGGGATTTTGGATTCAGGGCTCAGGGTGCACAAGGCCCTAGGCCCTAAACCCTTTAAGCACAAACTCGAAACCCTAAAACCCTGAACGTGCGTGGTCGGTATAATTCTAAAACCCTAAACCCTAAATTCTTTAAACACAGACCCTAAACCCTAACCCAAAAAAGAGCCGACAGGCACCTCTGCCGCATCCGATGCCAATGAAAGCTCCATGCAAAGCTTCGAGGCATATCGAGCCATCTTTCAGTTTGAGGTTCGGCTTTTTCAGTGTTAAAGCTAGGCGTTAATTACTTAGATGTTTAGATGGTTGTTCATAGTATCTTTAGAAACTGATTTCGCATTTCGTGCAGTCAGGGGCAACTTATAATGTGGTTCGACTCGGGGTTTAGGGTTTAAGGGTTTAGGGCCCAGTTTCGTGTGCTTGCAAGGTCTGTAGATCTCACTCTCTAACCTTTCAGGTGGAGAGGAAGATTGCGAACATGAAATACATACGCATACACGGCATATATGTATGTATATATATATATACAAACACATCTGCACCGTTTGATATTTCATACGTATGCAAAGAGTATACATATAGACATATTATAGATGCACGCCCTGAAGAGACCACCTCAATTCCAACAGCACCCCTCTACAGTACGTTTCTTATCCGATAGAGCCAATGACAAGGGCTGCTCTGTGCCCACTTGCTGCAGTACACTTGTATGTAATATGGAAGCCTGAATGATGGCCAACATCATTCCTTCATTAGGGTTCTACACTGTAATGACACCAAAATATACCCCAGAGGCCCATATTCTAATTATTGAGGTCCCCATACCGCTGCTTAGGATTTTGGGCAGCAGCATGCGAATGCAGCCTTGATGGCAGGGCGAGAAGAAGCTAATATGGGGGCTTAAATACTTACTTACTTTGTGGGGGTGTTCCGTCGTATTTTTACGGTATACCCCAAAGCCCATTCTATTCAGAATCATTAAGGCCTCTGTAGTAGCCCCACTCGCACAACGCCCATGAATCGATAAAATACAGGGGGCCTTCAGAAATAGAATAGGGTTTGGGGTTCTATAATACAATAAGTATAATAAGGAACCCACAAACTAGTATAGGCAATTATTCAGGCCCCGACATTAGTGCGACTTTTGACCATTCACCGACCTGCTAGGAGCTCCAAACCAGGTGGCGCTCAACAACAGGACGCGGCGATGTTGCGTGCAAGAAGATAGAAGAAGAGAAAGAGGCAGAGATTCTATATATATATATATATGTATGTATGTGTATGCAAACTCTTTAGAAAGTTATATATACATATGTGTATATATAGATACACATATGTGCATATGTATTGACATTGACATGTATAGCCATGTATTCTACGGCAGTTCAACGGACATTGCCGTACATGGTGCCATGCATACACGTACACACACACACACACATTCCTGCTTGCACAGTCTGCGACAACAGCAGTCGACATGAAGCCAAAGTGCTTGCGACAACACCGTTGCAAGATCGCTGGCGGCGGGGGGATCGAAACCCTAAACCCAAGCCGGAAGCCCTAAACCCCAAGCCGTAAACCTTAAACTCTAAACCCCAAACCGCAAACCCTAAGCTCTTGACACCCCTTGGGTTCTGGAGGCTTAGGACCGGTGACTCGTGCCCAAGGCCCAAGGCCACAGGGATTTCCAGGACTCCTACCAGTCAGAGGTTCTTAACTTTAGGGGTTTAGAGTTTAGGGGTTTAGGGTTCAGGGTTTAGGGTTTAGGTACAACCCCCAGCATCAGAACTCCAACTGCTGAAATCCCAGCCTTCCAACCCCCACAGAATTGAAGCCCTGACAACACCCCTATGTAACCAAAGAGCCCCGCCAAAAAGAGCAGGATTGGAGATCACCCTGCGCCGCTCCGGCGGCAGAGTCAGTTTTTGGGGATTTCTTGCCCAAGACCGTTTAATTTTCAGCTCATCGGAATTATTTGTAAGAGTGCGTACTTCTGATTTCGGACAAGGGACAAGGCTAGAACAAGCCTCAAGACAGACTGTCAGGGTGATTCTGAAAAGTGGCGCAGCAACAGCGTAGCGTGCTAGAGTTAGACTGCAGACATGCCACACAAGAATGTCGATCACCGTGAAGCCTTAACCCCAACAGTTACAAGTCGCTTTACGACATTGGCGATGTCCAACAGTTTCGGTCTTGGTATCGGTGGCCGTGCAGACTAACCTCGCGTCATCCTTGGCGAGGTGTTTACTCTACCAATCTGCACGAACCCTTCCTTCACGATGTGGACTTTGACCAACAGCATGAGCATGGTCCTCTTGTTGATGATATGTGATGTTGATGACGCTGATTCTGATACTGGTGGAAGGTGTATCGGGCTTTCAAAGACTTTGTACCACTGCCATTCACTCCGAACGGAAAGAGCTATCCTAAAAATCGTATCTGGGACCGTGAATACACTTACCATTGTCGTTTCTGCAAGTACGTTGACGACGACGGCGATGACGATGGCCAAGGCGACGATAAGGGCAAGGACTACGATTGCTCTCGCGCGAGCTTTCCGATGTCGAGCAACAGGGCACGCAGCTGAGGTTTGCAGACGCAGCTGGACCCAGCGTCGGAGCAGTACGTGCTTCAGACACCTGGCTTTTGCTCGTATAGTGTTTGAGGTTCACGCGTCCTGACACACACAGATCGGCGTGGCGTTCAGAATAGATCCATGGTGAATCATGAGACGATGATTCTTGTCCTAGTGTTTGTACACAGCCAGTTATCATGATTCATCTTCGTGCCGTGACGGTTGGGATTTCTCGAATCACTCCCACCTCCAAAACACCGAGCCTAAAGTCTAAGCAGACTCTAAACTCCAGATTAAGCCTTACAACTTATCAACATAAACCCACATGGAGAACTTTTGAAACCCTTAAGCTTCATCAGATAGTAGCTTCGACTCAACACCATTGAGGAGCCTGCTTCTGTCGCTGTTGAAGGCAACCGAAGACAGAAGTCGCGTAAACGATGGGGTGTGTACGGCTTACATGAATTATGTGGCTTGGAATCCAGGGTTTTAAGGTTTAGGCCTTCGACCTGCTTAGTAACCAATATCCTTGAATAGAAGCGTTTCTGGAATACGTCAACACTAATTACTCTACGCAGCAGTGGTGTAGCCTTTCGCCTCAATTTTCCATCTTTCATCTGTGCAGTCTTTCTCAGCCTCTGAAACCAGAGCGATGGCTCCAATCTTTGCACATGAGTTAAGCGCTTAGCGTCTTCTGAGTGCGTGAGTGAGTGAGTGAGTGAGTGAGTGAGTGAGTGAGTGAGTGAGTGAGTGAGTGAGTGATGCTTCGTAACCCTGAAACCGAAATCTTAAACCCAAGACCCCTATACCCCCGCAAAACTTCATATCCCCAAGCTCCACCACCCTAAGCCTATACCCTGGCATCTTAAACGCCATAATACGACGCCCTTTGGTTAAGACTGCCATAAATGCCAGTATCCCGAACCCCCACCCCCCACGGTCCGAAGCCTTAAGGTTTCGAACTACGTGGCATAGGCCCGAAACCGTAGACCCTAGTTAGGGTTTTGGGTTTGAGGTTTTAGGGTTTCGGGCTTTAGGGTTTCGGGCTTTGGGTTTGGAGTTGTGGGTTTTGGGTTTTGGGTTTCGGGTTTTAGGGTTTAGGGTTTCGGGTTTCGGATTTCGGGTTTTGGGTTTAGGGCTGAGGGTTTTGGGACACCCAAACCCCCCCAAAACCGGATGGGGCCGGAGCTCAGGATCGCCTTGCTGAATCCGTCCCTGCGGCTTGGCCTTCTGAAGCGGGGGCTCTGGGCTTTTAGGGCACTAGGTTTAAGGGTTTAGGGTTTAGTGCACTAGGGTTTGGGGGTTCAGGGGTTTAGGGTTTAGGGGCCTAGGGTTAAGGGCATTCTGTGGAGAAGTTTTGAGATGGTGCGTAGGTAGTGAAGAAGGCACCCAGTAGCATGTGGGTTTAGGATCCTTAAGGGAGGTGGTTCAAGGAGGGGATTGCTAGGTTCTATACCCGCCTTGGCCTTACCCTCTTTTGTGGATCCCATGATTCGGGCTCATGGTCCCCAGTCTGGAGCTCTTTGCAAGATTAGGCCTCGGGATGAGTCCAAATCCTAAAGCCCTCGACCCCACGACTGACCTAAATTCCGACGCCCTGAAGCCCTAAACGCTACAAAACGCCCTTAACCCTATAAAACCACACAAAGCCCAGACAGAAATTCCTACGCTTTCCAATATGCCCGCAACCTTTAAACGCCATAAAGCCTACAAACCCCAAACCCTAAACCCGAAACCCAACAGAAATCCAAGCGTGGGCTGCCCAGATCCAATGCGGGCTCCGCCGCTCACGACCACATGGTGCTGGAGGCCACTTTCCTTTTAGGGTTTAGGGTTTGGGATTAATGTAGGGGCCTTTTTACAATAGAGAACGCTAAGTGAGAAGATTGGTAAGTATCCAAGCTTCTATACTAAACCGAATATTCAAATCTTGAAATCCCGAAATGAAAGCACCGAAATGGAAGCCAACACCCTGAAGGCCGAAAAAATGAAACGGAACCCCAAACCCTAAATCGTCAGGAGCCCGAACAGAAACCCGACCGCCCCAGACATGGAACCCTACACCCTAATGCCAACGGAGCAAGAACTCACGGATGGTGTTGCTTAGACTTGATGCGTGTGGCTTCCTCCAAAAACTGCAGCATCGACTAACGCCAATTCCGTTAAAGTCTATACGGAGATTTAAATGTTGGCCTAAGAATCGGAGGTTGAGTAGCATATGCAACAGCCAGAGGCACCTGTCCATGTCCACAAGCATGAAGCCGGTGCTTGCGAACATCCAACCGATTTGATAAATAGAGAGAGAGAGAGAGAGAGAGAGAGAGAGCTTTGAGTCATATACGGGCCTTGATAATTAGAATAGGGCTTATGGGCCCATTCATTTTTCATTTTAAATAAGGCCCCTACATTGCTGTAGCCACCTTGGGTTTAGGGTTTAGGGAGCATTCGAAAAAAACGACTTGTAGACAACATGCAGGTCGTCGATGGAATCGACGAAGCCGCCGCCCGGCCCAATTTGGCTTAGTAAAGGGGCCTGGATAATAATCATTGAGAGACTGTCCTGAACGTCCCTATATACTTAATTGCATATGAAACTGTGGAGGCCCCTTCACCCGAATTCTTCAACTCCAATAATAATCCGATTAACATTTAACCATGGGATCCTGGACCCTGCAAGCCGCAAACCGCAAGAGACCCCAAAACCAAAACGGCTAGACCCCGAAACTCTGTCATTCATCCCCAGCACGCCAAAGACCCCAGAACCAACAAAGCCAAACACCTAAACTCTCTGACTCCAAACCCTCAACCATTCAAAACCCTGCGAAAAGTCATACAAAGTCTTATGAATCAAGAATTGCGTTTACACAGGCGTAAACCTTCAAAGATCCGAGAAGCAAGGGAAATGTCCAAACACTAAATCTCTACAACCCCAGACAGCCCAAACTTCAATAGAACCGAAAGAACAGCCGCATGGAGCCCTTGTAAAGTTCCATATCTGCAGAAACCGCTTACAGGACCCCATAAACCCCCTATAAAACGAGCTTCCTGAATAAACCCTTGATCAAACCAATGCAGGAGCGTGTTGCGGCCCGGTCTGCGGATCTTCGCACCTACGCCCTGGCGAGCGACACCGAGCCGACGACAGTTGTGTAAGGGGCCTCTAAGTTCTTCAAGGGTTTCTGTGAGGGTTCTATAGGGTATTGAAAGGATATGTTTTTTTCAAAGGATGCCTTTTTTGTAGATAGCTTTAACTTCTCTTACAGGATTCCATTGGCGGATTACGAGGGTATGTTACTAATAGTATGCTCAATGATGGGTTTAGGGTTGAAAGGTGTCCCTAAACCCCAAAGACCCCAAACCCTAAACCCTTTTGTAGGGGTGAACTCTATAAGGATATGTTCATTTGAAGCTGGGACGCCTCGTTCTAGATCCCAACAGAAGATGGGGATGGGTTTAGGGGGGTTCTAGGTCCCAAAGCCCAAGAATCGAAGGGTTCCATGTGAAGAGCCCGAATTTAACAAGAGCCGGGACTTGTTATTCAAGTTGCTGCATCTTCGACCGCGCAAAGGATTCTGGGCCGGGGAGGTTCTCGGTCCTTTGGGGTTCTTTAAGGTCCTTTACGGCGCAAGGGTAAGCATCCACCCAAGAGTCCTATGTAGCATGATGCATCCATGGATCACGGATTTCTGACTTTTACAGTGCAACATACGCATCACGAAGGAAATGAAGATCACGCGCTGGAGCTACAGCACCTCTTACACGTCAGCACGGGCCTTGGACGGTCGATGTTAGAGATGTTGGGATGGGCAGAGGCTTTTGGGGGCGAGCTGCAAGATTTGGTGGATTTTGCTCCGGGGCACCCCTTTGTCCTAACACGTTTCCTGCAATCCTCACGTGACGCTCAACAGGCTTAGGGTTTAGGGTCTAGGGCCTACTGTAGGGTGTGGACCAATCGCCTTCTCCCAAGCCTGCCTACTATTCCTTAGGGCCTCCCATTAGTATTCATATATGCATAAATACGCTGCACATACATATACTGTACCTTGAAAACTTATTCAGCTGATTACGGCCCCTGGATGAAACCCCTACCCTCAACTCTCCAATCTACTGCAGGCCCCCCTAAAGCCTCAAACGCTAAAAACCTAAACCCTACAACCCTAAGCCCTAAAGCCCTAAACGCTAAAGCCCTAAACCCCAAAACCCTAAAACCCTGAGGCCTGGAATAGCCTCGTCTTGGAATTCCAGCCTGTGACCGCCGTCGCAGAGAGACAGGCGCGACCCCCCAAAGCCTAAGGCCCTAGAGCCGTATGATAGAGCCCCTTGTTTGTATCCCTTTTCAGGCACCAAGCCGGTTATGATAGTTTTTTTTATAGTAGCCAGTAGCCCTTTAAAGGAGCCAAGCCTTCATGATATCTTCAAGTAAGCCCGAAACCTCCATTGGAGCCCTACACTAGCGCTTTCAGGCAGAAGCCGTTGGCTTCTTGCTGCTGGCACCACCCACATTCGTCTTCACAGCGAGATCCTGTGGCCTGGCGAGCTCTGGGAGCTTGTCATTTCTTGCAATCGTGACAACTGTCGGTACTTTCCTTTGCCATTATGGCTACTGATATCCGTGTTCTCCATTGATGGTATTCGCACGGGTTCTTCCTGTTGTCACTGTCACTGTTGAGAGATGGCTTCCCCAGTCGAAGATATCGTATGCAAGAACGGTGTTGCTCCTGGTTGTAGCGTTGCTGGGCGGTAGTGGCAGTGATGGCGGTGGTGGTGCTCGGGTCGTGGCGATGATGATGCTAGTAGCGGTTGTCGGGGTGGTAGCAGCGGTAGTGGTAGTAGTAGCAATGATAACAAGACTAATGATAGTAAGCGTAGGAGAATAGGAGTGACAGGAGGAGCGAGTAGAGTAGCGAGGAGCAGCGGTAGGAGGAGGATGAGGAGGAGAAAAAGGCAGCAGCGACAGCAGCAGCATTGCCAATGTGGACAATCGTCCACTGCAGCGGAGGTGAAGACATCGTCCTGCAACGGAACCTGATGACGGAAGACCTGTTGACGGGCCTGCCGCTCAGGTTGTAGATTTGCGAGGTTCGGAAGACCGTAATATGTATATATATATATATATATATATATATTTGTATGGTGGCCTTTGGGGGATCTTCAGAGCGAGCACTCCGGTATCCTAACGATCCACATTGCGAAGACGAAAATGTTGAGACATATCGAACAGAATGGCTCGGGATCCAGGGGCTTTAACTCGTAGATTAGACGTTAGTACATGAGCTGAGAAAAGGAAGCGGGAAGTGGGGTCAACTCCTTTTTGAAAGTGTACTCTGATTCATACCGACACAGGCTCATCATCGATTGCAGTTGCTTCTTCTCGATACTATCTCTCATGACTCTGGGGTTTCACGGCCTCAAACCTTCGAGTTTTGGATTTGGCCCAGGAACTCAGGGTCCAGGCCCGCGGGGCTTGGCTATGATGCACAGGGTCTAAGGGTTTAGTGTTTAGGGCCTTTAGGGCTCAGGGTTTCGTGTTTGGGGGCCCCTTGTGGTGTAGGAAGAATTTTTTCGGGTTTAGGATTTAGGGCTTAGGGCTTTTAGGGTTTAGGGTTTCAGGGTTGGTTCATTGAAGGACACGACATGAGTCCTTTACCGTCTTTATAGACACAATAAAATGTGTATATATACATATGGTCGCCCCCCCCCC
>CAJNDV010031284.1:28279-39406 GCA_905221635.1 Symbiodinium sp. CCMP2456 | reverse complement strand
ATCATGTAGACCCTTACTTAAAGGATCATGGGACTTAGTAAGTAGGGTTATAGTTAGGGTAACTATACTTATAACCCCAATTAAGGGACTTATAACCTTACTTACTAAGTCCCATGATCCTCCAAGTAGTGCATGACGCCCCCGCCCCCCGCTTCCTTGCAATAGGATTGTATCGAGGAGTTAGGGATCCGTTTTGGTCCCCGAAGGGATGCGGGTTTGTCCCAAACGAACCTTACCTAGTCAGCGGTCCCTGAAGAAAAACCTTAGAGGGCCGGCCTGCACCGTCCGTGGCACGCACTAAGCCTTGAACCTTGAAGAGGGGTTTAGGGTTTAGGGTTTTGGGTGTCATGCAATGAACCCCTTCGCAGACTTTCGGTGCCTACAGATAGGCTGCACTTGCTTAGGCCCCCTAGAAAGCACGACGCGTCCGAACGCGTCTTGGGCCTTGAGCGCGCGAGGAAAGCGGACCCTTTTCTTTCTTCGTTAAAGCTTAGGGGTATTTCGGGTTCGAGAGTGGGCTCGAGCTCTACGGCATTTCAGCTTGAAGGCACGTATGTCATGTATGTGTTCATGGTGTGAAGGGCTTAGGGTCTTGAAGAAGGATATGGGTGAGAGGGTCACATGCACAGTCTGCCAGAGGCGTTCATAGCGTAGAACCCTCCTGATCCACCCTCGTAAAGCCCATCTCATGCGTGACCCTGAGCACGCAGCCTCGAGGGTTTTGGGGGTTAGGGTTAAGGGATTCAGGGCTTAGTGCATTGCAGTCCCTGCTCAAAAAAAGGGTTTAGGGTATACCTAAACCTCAAAGCATGTCAACACCCGAGCACTGAGCCCCACATCCAAACCCCCTAAACTCCACAAAAACCTAACCCAACCCAGAAGTCAACTTCTGCACGACCGAAGCCCAGATTCGGCGCCGATGGCTTCCTTCGGATCACCGGGAAGAGCTGCATCTGGGATGGCTTGAGGAGTTGGGGGTTTCGGGTTCACCCTAAACCCTAAACCCTAAACCCTAAACCCTAAACCCTAAACCCTAAACCCTCAACCCTCAACCCTAAACCCTAAACCGTTCCGTGAACTCAGCATCGACCCAAGGCCACCGATGAACGTGCTGACAATCAGGAACCCAGAAAGGACATACGCATAAGCACTTTATAGGGATATCCCTACCTTTTTGTGCTTCATCATAAGGGGGTTTATATGGGATATCCCTATCTTGATTTTTGCTGATGTGCTTCTTTGGGGCCCTAGACAAATCCTCACGGAAAACTAAGGGCCCAGGCCCTGCATGGAGTCCCAAACGAAGGGACGGAACGCAGCAGGCAAAATGCCCAACCTACCCAATATCGGGGCCGTAACTAGGGGTTTAGGGCTTAGGGTTTGGGGTTTATGGGGTTTAGGTCTTAGTGACGGGCCGCTTGGAGGCACTTCAGAGAGACCTCGTTCAAAGGTCTTTGCCAAACCCCAAACTCCACAGTACTGAACCCTGCAATGCGGGCTTGTCCTAGCTAGCTGGGAGCCAAAAAGACCCTAAGCCCTAAGCCCTCAAACCCTAAACCCTAAACCCTAAGCCCTAAGCCCTAAACCCTAAACCCTAAACCCTACACCCAATCCACAAGGCAAAGCCTCCGTGTTCGAAGTGCCACAGCCGGGCGTCAAGCTCAGTCACTGCAGCGGCCGAGCCTCCAGTTCTTGTGTGTTTTTTGCTTTGTGGCTTTTTGTTAGGGTTTAGGGTTTAGGGTTTAGGGTTGAGGGGCTCAGCGAAGCAAGTGTGAGATAGTGGCTGGTCATCTTTGGGAGGCTCTTCTCTCATTACCTTCAAACGACAGCTCTCCTCGAAAGTCTCGCAAACTGTGCCTTTATGATGCATTGGGCCTGGGACAGAGAGATGAGAGATCCTTGGTTTCGACTTCATCCGGATCTGGCCTGAAAGCAACAAGTGACGTGCAGACGCAAACTTCACAGGCCGTGTATTCGGAACAGGAATGTAAAGTTTGGTCTGAGAAGGTATTTGACAGCGTTCTTGCAGACACGATGGCGTCTATGCGACAGTTGCAGGCTCGCTTGCGTGAGCTGGAAGGCCAGACTACTGAGGCGACGCTGGCTGTGAGTAGTTCATGCGCTGCGGCAGCGTCGCTGCATGATAGTGAACCAGGACTTGGATCCTCTCCCTTGGTCGGCAATGTTTCCTACGATGGTTCTTCCACTCGCTCTTGCCTCCAGGCTCCTTCACACAACTCCGTTGAACAAACAGATGGTGGGGTGGCGTCTGTACAAGCCTTAAAGGAAGCGCATGCCGACGCTAGGCGAACACAGAAGGCCTTGAGGAGGCAGGAACGCCTGAGCAGGTTGCAGCGTGCAGCTGGTGAATGATCCAGCTGGGCGGCAGTACACAGCTATGTAATTTAGACATGTTTGCGTTTGCCTCTCTTGAAAAGCTAGAGAGATCGATGAAACCATACTGTTAGAGGCACTTCAGAGAGACCTCGTTCAAAAAAGGGTTGAGGGTTTAGGGTTTAGGGTGTTGGGTCCGATTGCAAACCTGCCCCCCCCCGCTCCCCGCCAAACCTCTAGAACTTCGCAAGGATCTGGATTTCGGGTTTAGCTGCAGCTTCTTGCATGAGAGAGTCAAAACCCCAACTGTAAGCCCCTAACTCTTGAACCTCTAAAGCCCTAAACCCCCAAACCCCTAAACCCTAAACCCCTAAACCGCTAAACCGCTAAACCCTAAACCCTAAAACCGAAACCCTAAACCCTAAACCCAAAACCCTGACATTCAAGACCCCCAAGCTCTAAAACCCTGAGCCGTCCTCACCCAGACCCCCAAAAGGATCTAAAAAATAGATCCCCTAAGGGGGTTCTCTATAAAGTACCCTTTAGTAGTTAGGGTCCCTAAACCCTAAACCCTAAACCTTAAACCCTAAACCCTAAACCCTAAACCCTGGGGGTCTATTTTTTAGATCCTTTTGGGGGTCTGGGCAAGGGATCTTCTGGGCCGCTGGATTCTCCTTCTCCTCGGCCGCGGTGCTGCGTGAGGTGCCCTACGTCGCGAGCTCAGAGGAGTTTGGGCCCAGAGTTTAGGCCCAGGGTTTAGGGTCTAGGGTTTAGGGTTTAGGGTCTGGGGTTTAGGGTCTAGGGTTTAGGGCCCAGGGTTTAGGGTTTAAGGTTTCGGGTTGGTTGTGGGTCTAGGGTTCAGGGTTTAGGGGGACGTGGGATTTGGAGGCTTATGGACTTGGGTTCTGATCTAACCCTAAACCGGTAGGGACTCGACAGCTTGCTAGACACTGGGAGGTTTTGGGGTTTTGGATGGAATCAGCTGGGGTGCTCGGAGGTTGTCGGGGACGTGCAGCGTGCTTGCCATGCCAGCAATGTGTCGTCACCAACCCGTCACCAATGCAGCCCACAAGGCTAAAAGAGTTGAAGCACCGGCTGTATCTATCACACCTTTGAGGTCCTTGATGATAGGGCGCGGCGCGTCTCTTACGTTCGTCTTCCGTGTTGTCTCCGTCGTCGTGGTGGTGTTGAAGGAGTCCCTGAAAACCAAGGTTGCTGGAACCTAGACAAGGCATTTGGACTAATGAACCCAAGTTACCGCGGGTTTAGGTTTAGGGCTTAGGTAAAATCCGGAAACCTTCTATTCCCTGCGCGCCCATGCCCATATAATATGGGAAGTCAAAGCGAAGTTCCGGAAAAAGGGGCCCGTTTGGGGGCTTGCTCGGATACCGAGGCTCTGTGATGTCGATCGCCGACTGTTCCTCATGCCTGACCCCTGAAAACTCTAAACCCTAAACCCTAAACCCTAAACCTTAACCCTAAACCCTAAACCCTGAACCCTGAAAACCCTGGGAAGCCAAGGATGTGGAGCTGGAAGACCTCTTCTTCGGCGAGGTCGGACAGAGAGCTAGGGTCAAGCTTCAGGCTTGCTGGACTAGGGGTTTAGGGTTTAGGGTTTAGGGTTTAGGGTTTAGGGTAGGCGCTTGAAAAGCAGCAGACTGGCCAATGGTAGCCTACCTCCGACATGGATCCGAGCAAAACCTAGAAGCCCTCAGCGCTGAACCCAAAACCATTCTCTCACTTCTACATAAGCCTCAGTGAGTCAAGCGAGGAACCAGCATCACATACAGTACATTATAGGGCTCAAATTATGTTACTCTTTCCTTATGTTGCTGATAACTTTCTCTCCTTCACAACGTATTGAAGCTGGTAGACCTGTTTCACCAAGCCGTACTCCTAAGCTTCGCAGTTTCCCAGACCTGGGGCAGCCTGCCCCTCGAGCCTATTTCGAATCCTGTTGCTGCAGCTTAATATGGGGGCCTCAATAATTACCAACACTATTTTGGGGGTTCCTGATTATATTTATAGTATAATGGGCCCAAAACCCTATTCTAATTATTAAGGCCCCTATATTACTATAGCCTACCCGTAGTTTTTCTGGTTGGTTCGCCTAGCTACAACTTTGCAGTGCAGGTAAAGATTCCGTTTACTAGGGCCTGTTGGTGCTTCAGGCTTTCAGCACCCCCAACCCGACGATCCCCAATGTCTTTGGGGGAAGTCTGGGGTTCCTCAACCCTAAACCCAGACCCCCAAAAGGATCTAAAAAATAGATCCCCTAAGGGGGTTCCTATAAAGTACCCTTTAGTAGTTAGGGTCCCTAATTAGGAGATCTATTTTTTTAGATCCTTTTGGGGGTCTGGGTAAACCCTAAACCCTAAACCCTAAGCCTTGCGTTTTCGGCCACTTACATAACCCGAGGAGCCCAGCATGGCCACACGGCTCTGGACGAGCGGATTTGCAGCTGGACCTGTCAGGGGGAAGCCTGTTTTTGGGCTTTGGGGCTTGGGGTGTTGAGGGTTTAGGGTTTAGGGTTTAGGGTTTAGGGTTTAGGGTTTAGGGTAGGGTGTACAAAATTGAGGCTTAGGGTTTAGAGGGTTGGGGCTTCGGGTTTAGGGTTTGGGGCTTGGAGTTTGGGGTTGGGGTTTGAGGGCCTGGGAAGAGCGGATGCCCCGGCACCCACAATTGAGGGACCACCACCAACTAGGCTTAATACCCGACCGAGTTTTCCAAATCCCAAACCCTAAGCTCAAGCCGTGGCGCCCTAATTCTTTAAAGCCCAAGGCCTAATGCCAAATGCGCCGAAACCCTTGAATCGAAGCCTTCCTCGGATGATCCGAGGATTTCTTCGCGCCCACAAAGGCAGCGCGCAGGATTTCGATTTACCTAGGGTTTTAGTCTGGGGTTTCGGTTTCAGGGATTGGGATAAATGTGCATACTATAGGGGCCTTAATAATTACCCATACTAGTTTGGGCCCTACATGAAGTGTGCATAGTCCCGTAGGTCAGGCAGCGAGTTCGTCAGGTTTGCCATGCACTCCTGCCGAGCCTCATAGGACCTTAATGCTTAGAACCAGGGTTTTGGGGTATGTTATGCTGTACTGCAAATAGAGGAACCCTAAGGACGAGTATTGGTCATGAATCAGGCTTCTGTAGTTTACGATGCTCTTGAGGCTTGGACTTGGGTCTATGACGAGAGATAGAGAGTTTCATTCGTCACAGAGTCATAGATGCTGGGTCATCTCCAGCCTATCAAATTCCAAAATGCAGCACAGACCACTGCATGACATGAAGTCTGAGGAAGCATTTAAGCCCCTAGCTGTACGTAAGCGCGTACCCCAAGGCGTGTGGCCTAATTCTTCAATCCTCGGGTGCGAATTAGCCTAAACTTCTCCCCTTGGTATGCAAAGCCCTGAACCCCGAATCCTTAAACCCTAACCAGAGTGCTCTCCTCCTGACTATGGCCACGCCTGGAAGGACCGGAGCTGTGACAGATAAGTGAAAGAACCCAATCGCATCCAAAAACACCCAACTGGCAGACATCCAAGAAAGCATCACCAAAGCCCAAAAACACCAACGCCTCCCACCAGGAGCCAATACTAGTCTTAGGCTTCCTTATTATAAGTATAGCATAATATACCCCAAAGCCCTATTCTAATCTGTAAGAAGGCCCCTACTGTAGGTGATCGGATACCACCTATGGACACGGAAGCATCGTCCCGTCTTCCGCGAGCACGGCAGCGAGGCTTCAGCTCCGCTGCAACGGTTTGCGACTTTGAGGTTTGCAAACTACCAATAGGGTTTAGGGTTTAGGGTTTTGAACCCAACAGAACCTACTCTTTTGTAGGGTCCCTATAAATGCCATATTAGGGCTTACAAAAAGGTAGGTTTTGGTAGGTTAAGGTATTGTTGTGCAGTAGTCGACAGACGGTTTTGTATTTCACCTCCGGGTCTCCGCAGCCGAACATGCGATGCGAGATGAATATCGAACCGAGAAGTATCTTGATCCGTAAAAATGTCGAGCCGTGCTGCCAACACATACAACACGAGTACTCTTTGGTCATTTTTTTTTTCCGGTGGCGGCGTTTACATCACTGAGTCTTTGCCTTCGCCCTTGTCCGGTGTTCTGTGTTGGTGAGGTGGCCGTTTGCGGCTCACGGTCTTGACTAGAGACGCAGTTGCTGCAAATGGGTCCTCAGCATCTGAAAGAAGACTGTGGCATGGGAGGTTCAATAAGGAGCCCGAAACAAAGACCACCCGACCTGAAAGGAACAGCGGCGACGCGAGATGAAGTCCCAACAGCGTGTGCGGCAGCTGCTCAGTGGGGATGTGGATGTGCCAGGCCGGGCGTACCATTACCACTGCCACTACTACCAGCTAGCAGTACCAATAGTCGCACTAGTACTAAACTAAACCAGTTCAATGTGATAATCGTGCCAATAGAAAGACTAGCAGTGCACACACGCGCGCATGTGCCCACACAGCTAGCTAGACAGCTGCACGAACTCTTCACAACGAGGCTGGCCTCTCAACTGAGTTGGGAGGGAGCTGTCCAGGCATTTTGCAACATGCTACGCAACTTTTCCATCGAACCCAGGCCCTTGTCGCCACCCACAAACCTAAAGTTTTCTACTTCTAAGAACGCGTGAGCCTGAAGCAGTAGGGTCTTAGAGCTGGGAGAAGCCGTGAAGCCTGTTATATAGGCGCCTACATAAATACCAAGGCTTTTTGGGGGTTCCTGATAATACTGGTAGTTAAATTCTACTCACTCAGGCGCCAATATCAAAAAGCTTAGAGCTCTGAAGTCAGCACTGCCATCAGCCATGAAGCCTTTCTAGCAACAAGCCCTGAATCCCTTTAGCCGCCCAAAACTTCCGTCCCTGAATGCCCGCAATGTGGGTAGTTCTCTAAATTAGGGTCCCTTTTCAGGTCCCCAATATAGTACGGCACCCCTACACAAAGCACCCCAAAAGGGACCCTAATTTAGAAAACTACCAATGTAGGCTTTGAGCCCAAAAAGCCTTTGTCCAAAGAACAGACTCGCGAAATCCGCTTACGTTGGATTCCGGTGGGTCTAGGTTTAGGGCTTTGGGTTTAGAGTTTAGGGTTCCCTAAACCCTAAACCCTGAGCCCGCCAACACCCAAAAACTCAACACCCTGGTCCAAAGAGTCCAAGCCCCCAAACAGCAACCCCTAAACCCTAAACCCCAAGCCCAAAACCTTCAACCCGATACCCTAGACCCTAAACCCTAAACCCTAAACCCAAAGCCTTAACCCTAAACCCTAAACCCTAAGCCCTAAACCCTAAACCCTAAGCCTTAAGCCTTAAACCTTAAACCCTGACGGGAGGAGGAGACCTCGGCAGGCTCCGGTCTCTGGCAGAGTACGAGGAGCCCCGAGTGACGCCTTCGTCATGGCGGGCCCCACACCCTAAAGGGTTGAGGGCTTAGGGTTCTTAGGGTTTAGGGCTTGGGGTTTAGGGTTTAGGGTTTTTAGGGTTTAGGGCTTGGGGTTTAGGGTTTGGGGTTTGGGGTTTAGGGTTTAGGGTTTAGGGCTTGGGCCTAAATAATTACCAATACTATTTTTGTGGGTTCCTTATTCTGCTTATATGAAAATATAATATACCACAGAACCCTGTTCTAACTGTAAACGGCTCTATATTAGGGCTTTGGGGTTTCTTCAAAGCTCCTAAGCCCCAAACCCGAGACTGACCCTGGAGCTCGGTGCTGCAGAAGGAGCTCGCTGGGCTCAGCTTCGCGAACCGGACACTTTCTGCCGCTCGCTGCGTTAATTCGACCGAAGTCTCTTCGAGCCACGGCTGCCTGAACCCTGGTGTAGGAGCCTGATTAAGGAGCCTTCGGGTCATTATGAAGGTTCTGTATAAAACGGATCCATATACACATATATATATATATATAGATCTCTATATGTGCGAGTTACAAGACGGGTTTCCTAATCAGGTTCCTACATGTACCCTAGGCGTGAAGGCCTAAACCTCAACACCCCAACCTCCCGGAAGACCTGGTTCCTATCGAGTTGCCAGAGTCCAAACCTCGCAGTAGACCCCACTTACGCACCCAACTCTTGAACAGTTAAATCCCAAAACCCTAACCGCAAGTCCTAAACCCCGAACCTCCTAAGCCAAACCCCCACAGGGGCCCGTATAGGAATCCTTATATCTAGGGACCCCAATGCCCCACTCTTCTAGGAACCTTCATGGGTAGTAATACTTGTAGCAATGGCCACCAGCAAACCCTCTTCTAGTCCTTAAGGCCGCGTTTCTCCGCACTAATTTCTGAAATTGCCCCTTATTACACAACGTTTATAGAGGTCTTGAAGGAGCCTTATTCCCGCTTAGCAAAGCTCGAACCCAAGCAGCCCTTAAAAATTTGGGGCATCATAACTGAATCATGACTGTTTCTCCTTACGGCTCCTTATTCATTATTCCCATACCAAAATATGACCCCAAACCTTATTCTAGCGATTAATGCTTTTTATACTAAACTCGGATAGTATCCCTCATCGTTTCCCTGAAAGGACCCTATACTTCCTAAAGCCTCTACCCAATTAAACCAACCCTTTAGAGGAACCCTTAAGCGAAACCCTACAAGGTACTATAAACCCAAAACTCACAAGCCAACTATTAATGAAGCCTATCCAGACGCAAACGACACATCATGAAACAACCCTTGAGAGGACAAGCCTTATAAACCCCAAACCCTCTAAACACCAAGCTCTCAACCCTGAACCTTAAGCCCCAAGCCCTAAACCCTAAACCCCAAGCCCTAAGCCCTCAACCCTAAACCCCGAGCACCAGGTCCGAGCTCGGCGAGGTGGCTTCTCACCTGCGGCGTTCTGCGATGGCGACCCGGCCGGGCCCCAAGTAGTGGTGGTAGCAGTAGTAGTAGTAGTAGTAGTAGTCGTCGTCGTCGTCGTAGATTCTCAAAGTCTCAGTTGGCTGGTCTCAGTTCTTGCCCAGAGCCGTCACAGCTCGACCCCGAACCCCAAACTCCAAGCTATAAGCTCTGAGCCTTACCAGAGAGCCCAATATCCTTTATTTAAGGAATATAGCTCAAAACATAATATGAAGTCCCTTATAATTTAAGGTTTATTCCTTAATTAAGGAGTATTGGGCTCTGAGCCTTATTCCTTGAGCCTTAAACTCTAAGCCGCAGACCCTAAAGACTCAAACTTGGCCCTGAACCCTAAACCCTAAGCCCTAAACCCTTAGCCCTAAACCTTCAGCTCCCAAAACCGAAGCCGAAGAAGCGCTCCCAGAGACTCCAAAACCCTTTAATTAAAGAATATACCTTAAACTCTAATAGGAGTCCTACTATGATTTAAGGTATATTCCTTAACTAAGGGGTTTTGGAGTCTCTGGGCTACCCTAAACCCTAAACCCTAAACACTAAAAGCCCTGAAACCCTAAACCCTAAACCCTAAAGTCTCTGGGCTTTGGTTCTTTGCTCCTCGCTCTCGCGCTTGCGCGCGCGCGCGCGCCATGGAGCTCTTGACGGTGCACGTGAGGCTGCTGTCCGGAGAGGCCTGGGCTGAAACCCTAAAAACCCTAAAAGCCCCAAGCCCTAAACACCCTAAGCCCTAAACCCTAAACCCTAAACCCTAGACCCTAAAAGCCCTAAACCCTAAAAACCCTAAACCCTAAACCCTAAAAGCCCTAAACCCTGGGCTTCGGGCTTCGGGCTTTGGATTTGGATTTAGGGTTGAGAGTTGAGGGTTGAGGCTCTAGGCAAGTACTCATAGCAAAAGCATACTTTTATTTTGGTTTCTCTCTCTCTCTATATATAATATATATATATATATATATATATAATAGTTAGTAGTCCTTACCATGGTAGGAGTTTTGGATCCAGGTAGGCCCTACGCCTCAAAATCTAAGCATGAAGCCGGAGGCCTCCAAGCCCAATTCTTGAGCCTTGAGCCCTTAAAAGCTCCAAAACCCTTTAATTAAAGAATATACCTTAAACTCTAATAGGAATCCTAATATGATTTAAGGTATATTCCTTAATGAAATCCCAAGGCCCGGAGCCAAAAAACCGTCCCGAAACCCCGCTGGCAAAACTGCGCCCCCCAAACCTGAAGGTCAGAGCCCACTTGACATGCCCGGAGCCCTAAACCCCGAACCCTAAATCCTAAATCCTAAACCCTAAACCCTAAACCTCGAACCCTAAACCCTAAACCCTAAATCTCGAACCCTAAGCCCCTAAACCCTAAACCCTAAGCCCCTAAACCCTACGCCCTAAGCCCCTCAACCCTAAACCCTAAGCCCCTAAACCCTAAAGCCTAAGCCCCTCAACCCTAAACCCCTAAACCCTAAAGCCCTAAGCCCCTAAACCCTAAAGCCTAAGCCCCTCAACCTGGAGTCTTTGCCGGAGAGGTTTGCGCTGAGCGACGAATGCCTCGGTGTGACCGCGTCGAATCGGACCTTCGGCTGCGTCTGAAGAGTCCGAGGGTTTAGGGGTTTGGGGGTTTAGGGTTTAGGGTTTAGGGTTTAGGGTTTAGGGTTCATGTGGGACTTTCCAAAAATAGGGGGTACCTTGTTTTGGGGTCCTTATTATAGTGATCCGATTATTTAGGGTACTATATTAAGGTCCCCTATTTTCGGAAATAAGGGTCCCTTTTGGGTTTAGGGTTTAGGTTTAGGGGTTTAGGGTTTAGGTCCCCAATATAGTACGGCACCCTTATAAAAAGGACCCTAAAAGGGACCCTAATTTAGAGAACTACCCCCCTAAGCTCCAAACCGCAAGGCCTAAACCCCGAGCCCCAAACCCCAAGCCC
>CAJNDV010031283.1:37383-49758 GCA_905221635.1 Symbiodinium sp. CCMP2456 | reverse complement strand
TGTGTGTGTGTGCATGTGTATATCTGTCTTTTTGTTTATTTGATTGCTTGATAGCTTCCTAGCTTGCGACCTAGCAATTATTGATTGTCGTGTGTAGGTAGCATATATACGTCATTCGTGTGTAAGTTGTCTGATGTTGTGCATTTGTTTAAACGTGGAAGCGTAGATGGATACGGGGACGGGCGGGCGGGCAGGCGGATGGGCACATGGGCGGTAGACGGGGTTACTCCCCCACGCATACCTCCGCGCATGTGCATGTCGAGGAACATGACTGACAGCGTCTTCTAAGAGCTGCACAGACCGTCAAGCATGGTGATGGCCTCGCAGACGGTGCATTGCAGCATACAAGAACAATGCCTAAGTCCTATTATTCAGCCTTTTTTTTCACAAGGGACCCGTCTGCTGCCCTTACTGCCCAGCTTGACCCACAAGACAGTACAACTCTCAAGATCCTGACTCAGAGGCTGGTGATCAGTGCACCAGTTTGTAGACCCGCTGGGTGCCGTGCCATCTTGCACCAATCCTGACAGCTCTTACCCAGGTCACCGCTGGCTTCTGGAAGATGGCTGAACATGAAGGTGGGTGTTACTACGATTAACTCCGATTGCCGCTCCAGCTACCAGTACTCTCGCGCCACGATTCCTAAGGACACTGACCATCACGCCAGCGCAGATCAGAAACCCATGCCGGCAAACACTTGGAGCCTTGATCCGACCAGAGGCCGGCATCACCTCGTCGTGGCCCCACGCCTTGTCCCTGCGTGTGCAAGGCGCGTCGTGAACATGCGCATGGTTTCGGCCTTAAGCTGCGCAGTGCTTTGCGTACAGGCGGCCAAACAATGCGTCATCCGGCTAGATGCACTCTTGTCAACCTAAGACCTGAAGTTTCAAGCCCAGCCCGGAGTCCTGTAGCCTTTCCAGGTGAACTGCATCGCGGCTCTGACCTCCGAGGCCTTGCGGGATGCCGGACGCGGCACCACACACTGCAGGAGAACGCCGACGGCTCGTCCAAGTACTCTTGGCTTGACATCACCGACAAGCCCGACGTCTCCATTCACCCTGAACATCCCTGAACCATACTCGCCGAAATCTTGTGTACCAACAAAGCTACCCAACTGCAACTTGGGCATGGCCGATGCTGAAGAGCCTTGTAGACTCTCGTTGCCCTTAAACGAATCCTTTTAGCAACCCTCATTTCAACCTTATGGCGCATCATCCCTATTGTTTTCCTCAAAGTAACCCTTCGAATAACGCCCCGAATAACACCCTCTGGGCGCCGCGCCCAAGCGTCCGCCTCGGCCTGTGAGTTTGCCAGGTCAGCCTCGGAGAAGCGCAGCAGCCACTCCTCAAGGGGTGCTCTTCCTCGGTTGCCTTATACCCCAAAACATCGAGTCTTCTTGTTAAGGCTCCACACTAAGGGAATTGGGAAAACAGGGATAAATGATTTATAGGGCCTTCTCTTGGATAGTTCTCGAAGCAGGGCTCCTTGATTGGAACCACTCTTTTTGTATGGACCTTGTTTTTCAAGGGGAGCGTATTGAGCAGACCACGAGATGTCTTGGTGAGGAGCTACGAGTCGGTTTGTGGATCTGATCTGGGACTTGGAAAGGAATACGAACAGGTTAACCGGTAGCCTGAACCCTATGAGCCTATGAACTTATGTCTGGATTACGAAGCCAGTTCCCAATGAAAACTCCTTCGGCCATGTCTTCCGCAAAGCCTCTGGGTCCTGCCAGCATACATGATGTCCGGGCTCATGCTTCATGTGCCGGAGCTCCCCAGTCTATCGCCATCAAAAACATACGCGTTTCTAGACCAAACTCGAAAGTTGCTCCGCTTTTGTGTTGCACATTGACATGAGCGGCGGTCCAGAGTTGTGCCCGGCAGCGTCACGATGCTTTCTGCCTCAGGCTTGGGAGGGAAGGCCAAGCGCTGGACTGGCATTGCCTCTCTGAGAGCTGCACCGGGGGCTTCTGCAGAAGTGGGTGGAGGACCCTCGGCACGGGGCTGGTCTCACAGATGCACTTCGTAACACAGCTGACGGCACGCTGCAGGCTCCCGACTTGTCAGCAAAGGCAACGATGGGGACCGGGTTTGGCTGACCTTCTCCTGGCACACGACGATATGGGCTTCATGCCCACATTGGCGACCTAGTGACCTAGCGGTGCTTTAGGCAAGCTTGACGATTGACTTCCCGCTATGGGACTCGATGCACGACGCAAAAAGGCAAATTGAGCTTTCAGTTGCATGCCATCTTGGAAACGAAAGGCAGCGGCCCCTCAATCGAAGCACTGTCTCGAGGCAAGGGCGACATGCCTGCATCTAAGGAAATGCAGCTATATAGCTCCCTTGCCGGTGGACTCAGAAATAACTGGAAGTAGGACACAGGTAGGATTGCGAGCCAGCCCGACACACAGCTTTCAGGCTGCCCTACTGCAATGGAACGCACCTCGATTCTCCTGGATTGGAAGTACTTAGGACAGTCCAACCAGGCCGGCTGTACCCATCGTACCGCGAGTGGTCAGATGTGGCTGCAGCCGCGTTCCCGTGATAGAGTTGATGGACCTGGCTTGCAGCAGTTGGTGCCGGCTCACCTTTCGAAACTCAGCCTTTCTATAAGGGAACAAGCAACATGAAGTTGAACGTCAGCTGATGGAACTACAATGCCCGGAACACGATGCATGGTAGAGTCTACAGCCACATGTCAGCGTCTGAGGCTGTAGCTCACTGCCCTGTTGGAACTGCACCATCACCGACACAGCCTCTTGTGACACAGCCTCTTGTCTTTCCCTCTTCAGACTCTCGATTTGCTACTAGCCTGTGACGACTGACAAAACAGTCGCTTCCAAATGGTCATGAGTGCCGGGCAGCTTGAGAGCCACATGTTGTTGCACTGCCGCTGAGTACATCCTGCAGATGATCCGTCATGTACACTACATGCACAGCTGTAAATCGAAAGCTTGTTCAAAAAATCTCAGGAGATCCCAGGCACCCTTGTCCCATGCAGTCCCACTGTGGTAGCGTCCTGTGAGCTGCAAGACAACAAGTTGACCTCAGACTGTCCGGGCTACCGGACCTGGAGTCACCAATGGATACCAATTGGCCGGGGTTACCCGCTTGATATGCGCCTGTACAGATATGTACGTGTGTTTCTTTGTTTGTACCCATGTATGTATGCATGCATGACTGTATGGATGTATCCTGCACAGGCTAGAGTATAAAACTAAATATCGATGTCTACCTGGATGTCTATACATATTCAACGGAATGAAGACATGCATAGAACACTCTACATGTCTTTGTGACGTGTTGGCGATCGTTTAAGCCGTGTTGCGTGATTTCAGATCCTACTAGGTTCTGTGTTTTGATACAAATTCACATTCATGGTTCGGCTGTGCATGTTTATGTATGTATGTATGCATGTATGTATGTATGTATGTATGTATGTATGTATGTATGCATGCGTGCATGCATGCAGTTTCTGTTTAGCTTCCTTTCTACTCTGGCAGAGCATTCTGGCATTGAGGGGAGAGAGATCAATGAACGGACCCTTGCCAAAGGGGCTCTGGGGACCTTTTCGAGCCGCCGGCCAGCGTGCTGCCATCAGGGGAAGCACGGAAGATACGCCTCACTTCGCAGCAGAGACAAGACACCCTGGACCCTGCAATGACTTCGGAGACTGCACCTGTTTGAGTCGCTTCAGTCTGCAAATGTATGTCTAAGTCAGCCGCACGTCGCCCATGAAACCGATGAAACCGTGCGCTTGAGCCTTGGCGGGGGCTGCTGGGGCCCGGTCTGCGCACGGAATGACATGGTTCCAGCCAAGCGGCAATCTCTTCAGGTCGCGCGAGAACGTGTGCCTGCAGCGACCGAGGGTTCCTAGAGCCCAACCAGCCATGAGACATAACGAGACAAAACGGAGATGCCGCCTCCTTCTCCAACTGAAAGATCATACGCGGACTTACCAGTATATCTGAATCATTTGCTGGTTGCTATTGTTGAGATCTGAAAGGATTGCCAGGCTATGCCCGGCTGCCATGCCACGGTCGACTTGATGCAAGCGAGTCAACACCGACTGCGAATGCGGCCAACTGAGGGCCGACTGAGAGTACTGCGAACCTGTGCACTCTGAGCTCCGTGCTCCCAGCAAGAGCTTCTTGCTGTCTGACAGCACGCGGTCGGCGAGAGAAGCCTGCGCCGTCGAAGTTGTTGTGTCACAGCCGCTTCGCGCGAGCAAGACAAGGCGTGACTGGGAGAATAGCCTTTCAGCGCGCGCGCGCAGGTGGGTGGGTGGGTCTGTGTGTGTGTGTGTCCCCTGTGACTACGGATTGTGTTGTAGGATGAGACAGCTCAGTGTTCAGCAGGGGGGCAACCTGCCTTCCAGAGTGGTTGCCTAACAAAGAGGCTCTGGAAAGGCACTGATATCTCTCGGGAAGCCAAGAGATGTACCGGCTATATTTGCTGGAGCAAGATGCACTGAGTCTCATACCGACTCATACCACTGAAGAGCGTAAAGAAAATTAAATGTGTGCTCAATCGAGAGAGAATGCATTCAGTCTTGGGAATTTCAGGTGTGTAAGAAGGTCCAATATTGTGATTCTCAGTTGGAGACCTGCACATGTGTGCGTGTCTCTGTGCGCGTGGGCTCCTGTCACTCTTCTGAAAAAGCTGATTGCTGCAAGGCCGGCCACAACATCCTAAACCTGCGAATTGACGCATTTTGCAGTCATGCTGATAAGAACCACCTGCGGTAGCAGCATGAAATGGCACGAACGCTCTTCCCCTGTGGCCTGCTGGATTTGCATCATCCTGGCGGGGCAGGTGGCGGCTAGGGACGAGGAGGAGGGAATCTGCATGCTTCTCGTAGAACTTGCTCTTAGCAGCTGTCCCGAATGAACGGGAGCTGGGAGCCTATCACATTATTACGCATCCTGCCCCCGAAGCCATGAGCACTGCCACTGCGCAAAGTCTGCGAAATTTCACGGACTTGATGAGCGAGAGGGAATGGACTCAGAGTGCACTTTGCCACCGAGTCGGGCACCGCCCCTGACGCACGTAGTTCCCGATCCCCCGCTGCGTGTCCACAACCTCAGATCGGAGAACATGAATTACACGCTCTGGTGCTCCCAAGCTGTGCTGCACTTCTGACGCTTTTCTTGGGCTACTGCCAACTGGTCGTTCATGACAATGCTGGCCCTGTTCTTCGCCTGGCACTGCCGAGGGTCAGAAAAGGGGCTTCCAATGAACCCACGCCTCGCCTTGGAAAGGCTGAAGCCGACGAGGACCCAGGCATCGTAGGGAACCAGAGAAACGCCCGAATAGATCTCGTTGCATCCACTTGCCTCGGAAGATTCGAGTCGCAAGCAAGAGTCTTACACCGTCCTCAGCAATATGGATCGCAGCACGAAGGTAAGCACGAGGCGTGGTCCGTCCATGACAGGCGGAGTTGTCGATTGGACGTTGCCCATTCGTGCCTGGAACATGTGCAGCGTGTAGCAGACTGTTTCAGAAGCCCCTCCGTGCCAGTGGGTGCCGTGCGAGAATCTGCCAGATTTCTGCCCGAAATCGGCCCCCAAAGTTAGCCGCCTCATCGAAGCGCCTACCCTCCTGTTGAATAGAGCCTTGGACGGAAATAACCTGAGTCACTGATTGAAGGGAGAGGCGCCCCGAACGGAGCTCTCATCCCAAACGCGCTGACACTTCCCACATTCCCAAACTCGTGCAGGGCCCACATGAAGAATGCCCACCCCCGGCTGCTGGTAGCACCTGTCGCCAGTCTTGGCCAACCATGTAGAAAATGCAAAACATAAATAAACCGTAGAGCATCCTACGGTCCCTGCGACAGCTCGCTTCGATGCCTTCCCTGAATTATCTTGCCAGTATGCCCTAGGGTCTCTAGAGCAGGGCTGCAGCACATCCGCTGAACTTGTTGGCCGCTATCGTCTTCATGGACCTTGTTGCAGACTGAGATGTACACTTCACAGCCACCGGATACGCTCACAAAGCTGTGCACCGCAACCTAGCTGCTGACAGAATCCGAAAGCAAGGCGGAATACAGATGTTGACATGTTGACGGGTCAGGCAGTGAGTCGTGCGACCTGGATTCAACAAAAAAATCCTGCTTGCACACCACCGTGAAACATACATGCAGCTGGGTTGCTCGGAGGACGTTGGAAAGAAGCTCTCCGGCATGCTGGGCACATAGATCCAAGTACCTGTGGTCTCGCACGATGGACAACATTGAACATGGAAGTGAGAAGTGGGGCGAGCTGGCGACAGGACTCGACGAACCGCTGCTTGGTTTGCACCGCCGTTCGGTGTGCAGAGGCAAGATACCGACGGGCTTGGCAGGATTCCAGCTGTTACTAGATCGGGATCCCTGGTAAAGTGACGGTTTCGATTCTCGAATGTTGTAATGATGAGGATCATAAATGAAACGTATCATCACGGCTAGCCAGCTCATACAAGTGCAGTAGGGATGACATCCAAGAACGGGCGTCTGGCACTACCACATGAAGCACACGTACTCTGCCATCTTTTGAGCGACAAGGCTTCCGGGGCTCAGGGTCCTGCTCCGCATTGCGGAGCACCCAAAACCTACTGAATCGTGTTCTGCTTGCCTGCAAAAACTAACTGGGTAAAGTCTTCGTAGACTGGAACTAGTTGATTCGCTAGATAGGTGCATTTTTGACGTAGGTTGACACTGGACAGACTTCCTATCCGCTCCAACTATGCTGAGGCGACAGCCGAATTGTAATGCAGCCCCCCTTTGTCCGCCAAAAACATTACGCGGTGATTGCACATTTATTGGTCATCTGCAGCTGCCGGCCGCTCAGAAGCCAGTTGGCATGTCACGAGCTGTGCCGGTGCCTTAGCAGGGCCATGTTTCTGGTCTGCAGCTCTCACAGTTTGGAACACGGACACACTACCTGCGACGTCGCCCAACTTGTTTGGAGGAGCTTGCAGATAGCGAGACCAAACAAATCCGGACACGAGCTAGCAATGCTTCCTCCCCTGGAGGACACTTGAGTCTGAGCCATGACGATGGAGATGGTGCTCATGACATTCATGCAGCATCTTCACTCGGGACTGGAAGCACAGAGACGTTCAGGGGATAACAGGGATGTGTACTGGAAGCGCGCTTAGCCGTAGTACCATTGAAGAGGTCGTGTCGATCACCAAAACTAGCGTAACTAGCGGCTGTCAAGAGAAAGCGGGCGGTTGACCCTAGGCATTTCTGTTTAATGCACAAGTCTTGCGCATTCGGCCCGAAAGCTTGGAACTGAGATGCCGACGTTTCAAGAGATTGTGGAGCGGCGACATTACGCCTCGGCTAGAATCTAAAATCTATGCTCGAGGGGCAATCGTCAAAAGGTTTGGTAAGAAAGTGTGAGTGCTTCGCAAGTGCCTCGGCCTAAAGGTTCCGCGCTTGGACAAACACTTGGATAAGGTTTTGCTTTTCTCCTGCTGACCGTCTCGGATCCACTAGAGCAAGCTTTAACAGCATGCCCGTACCAGCCATGATCACAATCTCAATCTGCCATCCCACTCAGACTACTCACTTAGCTGCTCATGTTTGCCATCTGTAGCCCTTGCACACATGAGGCTCTTCGTACATCTTCGTGCGCATAAGGACTGACTAGTCTTTACTTCCTGCGCAAGTCACAAAATACTGTGGCAACGGTTTGTCTTCTGACATAGTCAAGGCACCATCTTGGGATCGTGTCCTGCCGAATGGGGGGGAGGGGGGAATTTCGGGCGACCGGCCACTGCCACACCGGGCAAGACAAGTCACGACCTACGACTTTTACCCTCCAAACCTCCTGCGAGAGAGCTCTGCGTCGGCTCGGCCTCTCCAGGGCCCAGGCAGGAAAACAACACAAGAGGAATGCTAAAAAAAACAGAACACATCCCGCGCCACACGAAGCCTTTCAAGGGAGACTGCGGGCATTGTAGGGCTAGGTTAACCGGGATCTCTGAAAGGTCTCGTGGTGCCTGCTTCGGCTTGGGCGCCACGTGGTACTCAAAGGACCGCTGTGTCAGAACCTTCATTCACTGCAGAGACAAGCAGAGCCAGCAGAACCATGTAGAACGATAGAAACACAGACATGAAATAGCCGAATAGTGATTGGTCTCAACACTGCTTCCGACACAAGAACTCGGACTTGCCAGGTTCCGGGGAGTTTGTCAGATCATTGGCTTCGACGACGCTCAAGCGGCAGGTCGCTCGGGGTCCCCGTGCAGATCCGACAGTTGCAAGCCCAGGGCAGTTTAACCGATCCACTGCTGCAAGGCGCAGCCTATCGCAGCCTCTTAAGAAACTCTGTGCAACTTCTGTGCTGCAGATGCAAGGTTGGTGCGTCCTGGAACCTCCAACACGAAAGCCGCCTAGCGAAGGCACGGGCCCTTAAGTAAGTTCTGCCACGGCCACCATGAGGGCCGCTCTCCAGATGGCATAGCCCAGCATCACAAAGTAGACCGGTGAGCCCAGGGCCAGACCTTGCAAAGAATGAGAACACGCGAATATTTCTACAGGCACTACTATTTGTTATTCTCAGGAAGACTCGTCGCTGCAGTGGCGGAGTGTAGCTGTTGTTCTTGAGGGCCAGGGTCGGATAGTTTTGCGGCGACACATCAGATCGAAAGTGGTAAACCTAGCTCGCGAAGAATGACCAAAACATAAACGTGACGTTTATAGGGGAGGCCTCAACAAATCTGACACGAACTCCTCGGATGATGCTCATGATGCTGGCTCAAGTTTTGGTCCGGAGCCTTTTTCCCAGAGAGCCCAATACCCCTTAATTAAGGAATATACCTTAAATCATAATATTAAGGCCCCTATAAATTAAGGTATATTCCTTAATTAAGGGGTATTGGGCTCTCTGGGTTTGTGCCTTCTTTGAGTGCTGCAGCCGAGAAGCCGATCAGATTCCTGGGCAGCAAGCAATGAAACGCAAGGGGCGGCACTAGATGTCTGACGCTTTTAGGGTTTAGGGCCTTTAGGGTTACAGGTTTTGGGGTTAAGGGTTTAGGGTTTAGGGTTACAGTTTTAGTACCAAAGAGAAACAGCTTTACCAACTCTGGCCAGGGCGTCTTCAGCCAGTGCACGCAGAGACTGTATTGGGCATTACCCTCAACTCGCTTCTTCAGCAAGACCTCGTATGTCACGAAGAAGACGCCGGACACCAAGATGGTGAAAAAGATCGTCACTATCCTGTCAGCCACAGCACATCAGAAAATTTTGCACAAGCACGAGCCATGCAACCTAGCAGATGTCTTTATTTGTAAAAAAACTCATCTCTTCGGTGAGGAGCACCTGGAAGCTTTTGGCCAGCCCCAGCTATGAAGGCATCGCCACTGACTACTCCCCTCCAACACAAAACGCCGCCAAGATGCATCAAATATTTCGGGAAAACGCCAACCTGCAAGAACAGGAAGTCCGGCAACCGGTCACCCCTGGCCAGGGTCTGCAAGATAAGTGAGTGGTGGTTCGGGGCCCGAATCAGACGTGTCTGTGCAGATCTGTGCAGCAGCCGACAACGGATCATAAAGTAGGCCCTGCTCAAAGCGTGCAATGCTTCATGCGGCTGTTGCCCATGCCCTCTGGCCTGAAGCAGAGCTTTATTATCAGCTTGAGCCTTGGCCCGGGGGGTCTGCGCACACGAGGTTTCGCTCTTCTACGTTTGCGTCGCTGCTAACCGTCTTCGACCTCACACCGCACACAACAAGATGGGGGTTCACGCTGAAGTCTCCAGGGCTGGTCTCAATTTGGAGTGTGGCCTTCGGATACAAGCCCTTTGCCGTAGGATACACCAAAGCAGCAGTGTATTTCAGTATCCCTCATGCGTGCAGTCATTGCAGGAACCGGTTCAGCAGTTGTTGGGCGAAGCGCTGCTAAATACTTTGTAGTCTGATTGCATCCGGGACACATCGCTTCCATGGCTCCGTACGTGGACAGGACCTGATTTGCAGTTCAGCACCTCATTCCTAGAAGTCCTCCACAGCGCGTCCCATGTACAAGACACGGGGCTCCGATGAGCACGTGCACGTTCACGAGCCGGATAAGGAGCGTGGTGCCGTAGCTCAGCATACGCCAAAAGCCCTGCATGCCGGGGCCAATGTGATCCATTGTGTGAACACACTGCACCGCTCACCTCATCTCTACCCAGAGATCTGCCTGGAGGCCCTCGGTGTTCCGGCTCACACTGGAGGATGAGTAGCTGAACCTTTCATGTTGCAGACGCGCGTTTCATCAGATTCATTTTGCAATCCTGATGCATGGAACTCCTTTTGATCTAGCCAGGAAGCACCAGTGGCAGCATCATGAAATAGTAGGAGAAGTCCTGAGGAGTCACAGGCTGCTGTGTCCGTTCGACAAAGTGGATTCTGCAAGTACTGCGAGTTCTGAGGAGATACGGAGCCGTATGCCTGTTGCCTGGAGCAAAGAGGTCTATGTAAATATATATATATATACATTTATATTTTCCAGAGTGAAGGAACCTACACACGCACACAGATGTCGGCAGCCGGGAATCGGAGAAGCCCAAGGCATGCCTCTTCAGCTGAACCCACCGGGCCATGCAGGTACCTCAGTGGAGTATGGCTCAAGTTCGGACTCCACTTCTTCATTCCTGTTTCACAGCCCACCACCATTCACATGGATTCAGTTCGGGTATTAATGCCTTCCAGTTTTTGTGATGTTCCCTCCTGGATGCCAGTTGTGTTTCTCCGGAAAATGCCGAGACTAAGTGGCTTGGATCCTGTAAGAAACTCCAGCCGGCAGGAGAGGCACCCCACCAGTCGCCCTCCTCCTCAGGCACATAATTCATCATGGGCGTCATGACAGGCTCCACAGTGGTCTTTCCTCGGCCGCAGAAATCGGAAGACCCCAGACTATGCTTGTTCAGAGAGTCACAAAACATAGAACCCATGCCTCAGCTCTGAAGCCAAGTGGCCCAGGGTCATCAGAAAGCACTTAATCCCCATGTGGTAATCCTCTGCGATCCACTGCACGTCCCAGCCACCAACCTGCCTGAAGACTGGGTTGAGCAGGAGCAAGGACATGCAGTGTGAGGAAAGAGTCAACCCAGACCCGAATTCCGTTCTGCATGTCTGCCTTCACCTCTCAGCACAGACCGATAAGATTGCACAGAAACCCGTGGCGCTTGACTGTTCAGATGGCGGTCTGCAGTGAACAACAATCAATTCAGCTCCAATCGGCCGCGACACGCTCGACTATCGCAATTGCCATCTACATCACCATACTGCTGGCAAGTGATCATCCTCACGTTCACCAATGTGATCGTTAGCAGCGGCATCTCTCTGATTATATTCCTTTCATCAACACCACCGTCACCATGAATGCCATGCCCCCTTCTCACGACCCTCAGGAGATCTAGTAGACAAATACCGCCGCAGTCGGGCTGGCAGTTTCCCATCACATCCAGGGATGTCGAGCCAGGGCTGTGAAGTTGCAAGGTCCATACTGTTGCAGCGTGTCGCTTTTCGATCGTTTCCGTGATCTGAATCTGTCTCGCTCAGCTAGTACTTTGAAGCACCTTGCCACGTCTCGATTTTGAGAACATTATGGAATGGAAGCTTCGGAGGACTGGCTCTACTTCATGTAGCCTTCTAGAAAGCAAAGCGTACGCCGGAAAGCGACGAGCACCTGCTGTTCCACCGACTCGACATACCCGAATCTTCGCGATATGTCGATTGAAACACTCAAACTCATTAGGCACAAAAGCAGTTCCGCACGAAACACGTTCCAACACCCAGCTCTCCAGTGCAGAAGAAGCCCCCCAACACCACACAAGAGAGCGAGATCTCAATTTGGATGCCCCTGGCCGCCTGGCCAACGCCACTGGCAAGGAGTAAGTCGAGTACGGGAAGCGCACGGCACTCGGGTCCGACAGCCCTGCGAGCTCCTGCTGGGACGCTTCCTAAACGTCCTAAACCCAACGACAAAAAGTGCTGAACCCTGGGCTCTGGCTCTGGTTCCATCCTAATGTATTATGTCGTATATATATATATACACACACACATAACATAGACAGAGATATGTATATACAGATATAGATATATATATATATATACAGATGTGCATATGTGTTAACATGTGTATGTATGTATATATATATATATATATATATGTACATACCGGTAGATAGTTATGTGCAAACACAGGCATTCAGGTGCATGTATGTGTACATGCATATGTAGATGCACATGTAGATGTGTGTATATATATATACATATGTACGTATGTATGTATGTATGTATGTATGTATGTATGTATGTACGTGTTTATGTATCTTTGTATGTATGCATGCATGCATGCATGCATGGATGGATGGATGGATGGATGGATGGATGG
>CAJNDV010031283.1:2286-37283 GCA_905221635.1 Symbiodinium sp. CCMP2456 | reverse complement strand
TATATATACATATGTACGTATGTACGTATGTATGTATGTATGTATGTACGTATGTATGTATGTATGTGTGTACAGTTTGTATGTATGCGTCCATGTGTGTATATATATACATATATATACATATATGCGGTGAGCGTTTATGCTCTCGCACGAGGTCACCATCTAATGCCACGCTCTCCTGCATAGAAGTGAACATAGTGCCCACCACGACAGGGGCCGGCTGTCGATGATAGTTTTTCCTTGCATCCAAAGCATTCGTCTCAAAGCTTTTGGCTCGGACCGACCTCCAACCAAAGCAATGATCTCCGTTTGTGCCTAAGGCTCATGTGGAACACCGGCGATTGCCAAATCTTCGTGTACCGCTCCGTCGGATCACACTCCGCGAAGTTCCAGGACAGTGTCTCGAAGTAGCCTGAGCTGCACCGATGGGGCGACCTATCTGGCACAGCCTTACCCTTAGCAACGGTGCTGTCCTATGGCATTCGGCTATCTGTTACGGCTGCTTAGACTTGAGACTGCTCTCACATTGCAACACACTAGTCACACAGGGTGCTTCATGGAGTGGGTGTGGGGTTGCCTTGCCCCCCCAAGGCAGGTGACACTCAAAACTCGGACAACCCGTGCCTTGACCGAACTCCGAGTCCGCATCTGCCACCGTCAGAATTGTGTTCTCGTAGGAGTCCACCTGTTGCTATCAGGGTTCAGGCTCGGATCTAAAACTTCAGGGAGGTTGACAAAGTCATCGCTCTCAGCTCCTCACAAATCCAACAAAACAGAGTACTCAACCCATGCTGCATCGAATGCCCAGGCTCAACAGCTACCAGCTAACATCGTCAAACAAAGAGACTTCCCTGCGAACGGGTGGAGGGCGCGCCTTGCTGATCAGGTAGCGGAAGGCATGACTGACATTGCTCGCCTTGCCCGGAGGGTCGTTGGGGAGGTCCTTTGGGTGGTAGTTCGCCTGGATGTCCTGAGCTGCAACGTTGTCCTCTTATTGGGAACGCCAGCTGTCTCGAAACGCACCTGGAGTGCTTTTTCAACAGACAACATCCGATTCCGATGAAAGCCGGCAGGCACTTCAATCCGGCAAGCGACAGCCCACGTGCTAAAGCGTGCTTCTGTCAATTATGCGAGTGTGTTTGCACGTGTATGACTGTCTGCAGACAGGCTGAACACCCTTCGGATGGATTGATGGAAGGAAGGCTGGAAATGCATGTATGCACATGTGAAAACGCGTTGGTACGTGGACATCTGTGTGTCCCTATACCTATACGCAAGTCAAAAAAGTGTGCATGCACGCATGCATAGGTATGTGGCCGCATGCGCAAATACACGTCTATGATCGTTTGTGTCACTTTCTGCATGTCTGCATGTGTGCGGACATCTGCTGTGAACGTAACCCTTCCACGATTGAGGGACCTGTCGCTGCAAAAAACTCTGCACCTGCTTGGGCGGACAACTCACGGGGCGCTGACGCATGCAGCAATCGAGAAAATCTCAGGCCACTCATGGTCCTAACCTTGAATTGTTGTTAGCAAAGAGCTGATGAAACCCTTCGCCAAACGTGCGTCACGCAGCACGCTCCTAACCTGCCCCAATGCATCCCAATGCAGTGCCCTTCAACGTAGGTAGAACGGACAGGCAGGTATGGAAGGAGCAAGCAGGCGACGAGCCTACTGTACGGTTCATGCTGAAGACGACTCTCGGTATCTGGCGAGGCTACCAGAGACCAGCGATGATGACGACTTGCACGATTGAAGGGTTGTGCACAACGCACATCAAGAATTCACAACACCAAGCTAGCCGAGGGTCTTCAAACTGATCCTTGAAGAGGTCGGTGAGCTGCTTCACTTTATCTTGCAGGGCTTGGCGTGTCACGGGCAGGAAGGCTCAGAAACTATTGTCAGGCTTCGGGGTGGTCTCAGATTGAAGAACGGATGCGAGAGTCGGGTTTTGCGTGAACCTCCACAATTCCCTGGGACGTAAAACCCACACTCCGACCGCGGAACGCGCGCTTCCCCAAGCAGTCCTTCCGCTCCTATCTCTCGTTCTTCCATGGCCAGCAAGATGCTGATGTTCGACTTCGCCTGGAGCAAGTAACACCACCACAAAGAGGTCGGACAATGCTTTGACTCTCGAAGCAGGCGTATGTTTGAGCTTGTCACCATGGAGCTGCCGGCCGCAGATCGCATCGACATCGCAACAGTTTCGATGTCCTCTTTGTACTGTGGCCTCGCAGCAGAACGTGGAACGACAGCTGCAGCGAGCTGAATAGTTGCCAACTGATTCTGGACCCAGTTGGTCAGGAACGCGACAAATAGTCTGACCACAAACCGAAAAGCAACAGCCAAGCTTAAACCGACTTCTCAGACCGGCAGAACTCTCGCATGCAACTGCAAGTCTCCTATACCACCTGCCGGACAATCAATCACACCCGGTAGACTCAGGGCTGTGCAGGATGACCCAATGCTTCACAGCTTTGGGGTCCATGGTCCGCCTGCCACCGATATGGGCCGTTTTTGCCAAAACTGAATCGGGCACACCTCATGATACGGTTGATGGAGGAAATCTTGCACCACCTATTTAATATCAACTGACACGACACGTGAGCATAACTGTGCACCCCCTTTTTTAATATTGACGGCGATGGCTACCGAGGTGGTGCAAGATTTCTTCCATCAACAGTAGCCCGAAGCATTGCACGAAGCGCCTTTGCTGAAGGTACTTGGAGCTGGGTGTTATCGGCAAGTCCGGGGTGTTGACCTCACCTGAGGCAGAACTCAAGCTGATACCAGCAGGGACAGAAGGCAGCAATGCATTCCAACATCCACCGTTTACACCGCATCGAGCGAAGCGCATGCGCCTTTCAAAACAAAGAAGACAAAGTAAGGTGGACAGCGATCGCGACATTGGTGTCAATGATGGCTGGAGTAGCCCCATCTTTCGAAACTGCCGAGAACGAAACTCATTGCCGCAAAGTCACAGATGCTGGCCGGATCAAGCTTTGCCTGCGCCAGCATTCTCTTCAGCCCAAGGCCGGCAAAGATGAACATGTACCTCATCTGGCAGGTTTGCTTGCCATCCGAGGGCTTGAAGAGTCGCTGGGCGTTGACCGCACGGCCATTCCGGAGGTGGACTCGCCAGAGGATTTCTGATCTTTCCAGATGCGTTGCAAACTCGGGCAGCCGTTGACGGCTGCTGCTCCTGCCTATCACTACGCGCCGCATCGACAAATCACGAAAGCTACACCTTGCACAGGGAGGCAAACCTCTGCCTTGATTTGGCCCCTACGAATCCATGACCCTGTGTAAGGGGACTTGCTTAGCAATTTGGTTTACCCACTAAATCACTCGGGTGCTGTCATCCATGATCAAACAGATTTCTCTCTCGGCCAAATCCGAAAGACTGCAAGTCCTGCAAAAGAGCTTAACTTCCTACCTCTGCACAGTTCACATCATGCATGAGTGGAACTTACGCTGCAGTGTGCGATCAGCAGTCGATCAGCCACATACGGGTAGCCTGCGCACTGTCTGTGCAGCTTCCATCCCACATTGTTGAATCCATGAACAGGCGACCCTGCGACAATCCTCCAATTAAACTGGGAGTCAGCGTGTTGGAGTAGACGAAGGCAGAGGTCAGCAGGGTCAAGGCTGCCAGCACCTTCTAGCGGAGATCAAAAAGTTTTGCCTTCGGGTGTTTGAGTTTCACCGTCTCTTTGAGCCCGCCTCCTGTGGGAAAGGCCTTGCTAGGCACATCATGAGCACTGGCGTGCCGAAGACCATTATCCTTGGATCGCAGGAAAGGCTCTTCGGCACCGCATTTTCACCATTCTGGCTGAGAGAGCGGACGTTACCGTTTCACTATGCTTCACTGCTAGTGAGAATTTGAGGCGCGCATCTCAGGCTTCCTATTTCCAAACAACTTCCGAATACCATAATGGTCGCTATCAGTGCTGACCGATTGCATTTACCCCTGCGGGCGCAAGCTTCGCGGAAACGGAAACCAAGCTAACAAAAACCAAAGCCCCACAACTCATGCCTCTTTGACTCGGAGGCGCGAGGGCACGGCACAGCAAAAGGCACGCCAAACGTCATAGATCCTCCTGTGTGTGAGGCTTCAGCGACGTGTGGATTCGTGATTCGTGGTCTTCCTCTCGTCTCTGCGAGAACGATTGCTCCGGTAACCTTCGCAGCACTACCGCAGCTATCGCTCAGTAAGCCAACCTTCTTCTAAGTGTTGCACAGACGCTCGAGTGCATTGGCACTTAAGCGGGTGGCAGGGCTCCTCGATCCAGGGGTGAGCTTGTGAGTCGGTAAAACCTTCGAATTGCGAGCAGCCCAGGATGAACTCGGGACAAGCTCTGTTTGCAAATGCTGCAGCAGCTAGAGAACGCAGGATTTGCAAACAGGTACCATTGATTTTGGCATGGACTGCTTCTGGGACCTTTCTGGTGGCTGCCTTATCCCGATGCCACCGGCTGTCGCGATTCTAGATAACCCAGGCATGCAACAAGGGCATAAACGTCCTCATTAGCACGAACAAAGGCGTAGCATGTGGCATCAATGATGGGCTAAGGAGCCGGAAGTCGATCGATGAATGGCTGAAGAACATCGGCCTGCGGGTCTCCAAAACTTGTGCAGACAAGGCCGGAAAGTGTCCAGGTGAGTTCCAGGTGCGGCCAAACTCTCTTCCCTATGCAGGAGGACCGTGAGCATCGCATTTTTACCGATTGGTCGGAACTAGACACGGGAGCGTCAGACAGGGGTTTGGGGAGCACACAAATTCTGAAAGGCTTTGCAGTCTTCTCAGCTGGCACCGAAATCCGACAATGAATCGGAGATGAATCACTGCCCAGCAACCGTTGACACAGAGCGCTCCGGCTCCGTCTCGCCAGTTGCACCCTGCAAGTGGCAAAAGGTTGACTAGCTCGCTGACTATTGTGGACCTTTAAGAGAATTCCAGTTCCACTTCGATTTCGGCTAGGAACGACCAAGCTCGGGAGCCGGCCTAGAAGTGCAGTCCACTGGCGCCCTAAACATCTGGCCACATTTCTGACCCTTTGCACATCCTGTTACCGCGTGCAAGCAAGCAAGCATAAGGAAGCTCTCGTCATAAGTTCTCCATCTTCGTGGACGCTCGCCTCACCGCTGTCGAAATCAACCTTGTACTGGTCCTCTACGGTCAGGCACATGCTCACGAGCCTTGGGCTGGGAGCAGTTCATAGTGTTAGAGTTTAAGGTGCACTGCAAGTCGATCGCAGGGAGTGACGGACCTTCAGCCAAGGGACACGGTGAGACCCAAAAGAATTCCAACCAGCACAGCTGGATATGCCACAGCGCACAGGAAGCTGGTCATGGTGATGCCTGGGCTGTTCTACTATCGAGAGCTTGCAAGCATTGATGACAGAATCTCAGCTCCCTCAGAAGTCCGCAGAAAGAGCCGGCGATTCTTGACCTGATGTCGGCCTGACGACCGCCGTACTTTGAAGGCAAAGCAGGAAATACCAAGCGACGTGTGTGTGACATCGCTGAGAAGAAACGCAAACAAGACTTTCGGGGTGTGCAGACAAGGTGAGGGTGGCTGAAGCAGCAAGGATCAAGCAGAACAAACTACTGTGTAGGCACAGTGTGAACTAGAATCTAGAATCTTGCAAGGCCATCTGATGTGAAACATGGTGCTGAAAATACAGACCACGAAGTGAGGCTCGAACATCGCGTCCGAAACAACATGACAATCATTCGCTCTGACACACCAACAAAGTGACAAAACCAAAACATCTGGACAGACCAGTGGCCGGAACGGAGGGTGTTGCATGAATCCGAGATCCCAACCGTCAAACCCTTCTTCTGAAGTCAACGTGTCCCCATTCTTCGGGAAGTAGCTATACAGGGTCACGATTGTGTGCCACTTGGAAGTCCGTGGGTGTCTTCGTGTTCAGGGCAACTTCGCCCAGGCACTGATATAGGATACATCGTTCCACCTGCGAGGCAGGGCACTCGGGGTTGCACCAACGATACAGTCCTACGTACTGACCTCGAGAGATATACCCTCACGGCCTCACCAGCTTCCACGGGCCAACGTTGGAGGCGACGCCTGCAACGCAGAACGATGCAGAACGAAGCGGGGCCACCGTTGCTTTGCAAGACCCCCGTCGGAGCCTGCTGGATGCCATTCGCTGACCTTGATCCAGTTGCCTTCCCTCCAAACATCGGATCCTCGCGGTCTCCAGGGCAAAACAGAGCCCTGCTCTTCGTGGCTGAGGCATGCTCCGACGATGGCACATACTCTCCGCCAAAGCATCTTCAGTCTCCTGCCGGCACGGTCCCGTTCTCCATGTAGACGTTGCCGCGGGCGTCGATCGCAACATCGGAGAACATTTCGAAGAACTGGTCACAGGGTTGCAGCTCAGGGTGCAGACAGCGTGGTTGACAGCATTCTCAAACGCAAAGGCAATGGGAGCAGCTGTAAAACCCGTAAGCTTAAGCTACCATGACAACTGCCTGGCAGTGATCCCAACCTTGTGTCGAAGAAACTCACTGCTCAGCGGAGGTAGTGAAACGTTCTTCGCAGCTTGCGCCTCAGCTCAAAAATTGACTGCAATACCTATACCTATGCCTATTCGCTCTTCCTCGATTGAACACGACTCTTTGTTCTAGTTCGCCACCATCAAACCCTTGAGCGTAAACACACGGAGCGGAGCATTGCACTTCCGAGCTACTGCTGCAAATTCTGCTGCCGCTGCAGCAAACTCGAGGCTGCCAGCCTTGCAGGAGCACCGCAGTCTGAAGCAAGAGCAACACGGAGCCGAAACAGCCCGCAGAACCTACATTGGGGGGGCCTTAGTCACCTCAGTGTGTGCTGGAAGATGCTACCAGTACTATTGGGCAGATGTGATGGGGTCACATCATGGTCACATCACCCCTTTACATAATAGCAGGACAGGACATAAAGTGTCAAAAGTATCGAGACAAGTACTGCCGAAAACGCATGTGGCAACATGGGAGCACGACTTCTTCCTCTATTGCTAGAACCTCACAGTACACGTGTAAAACACCTAACTTACCACTCAAAAGAACGAAACGACACTATCCGAATCCACACTCCTGGTCTAGAGCACCATATCCGAAAGCATCGTTTTGGACTGGAAAGACCTATCCGAAACTATATTTTCGGACCACAAGGCCTTGCCCGAAAGTATATTCCTGAACTAATGGTTGATGTCCCAAGCACCCAGCGATTGGAACAAAGCCAAAATGGCTTTCCAGGCAAGAATTAAGAGTTTGGATTTATGTCAGGCCTGGCTTCGAACTGCTTAACCCCAGTGTGGACGCTAAAATAGGCAGTTGATGCGACCCTCCCCGGACCCTTCCCCGCAGTGTCTGCAAGGATCCATATGAAATCGATGCGACTAAGGACGGTCGCTGTACTTGCAGCAACACAGGCTGAACGCACAGCGCTCATCGAAATGAGTCAAGCTTTAACAAGGCCCAGCAGATCAGCAAGTGAGTTGTTTTGAAACTTGACGTAAAATTAGTCCACGGCTGACGACACCTCGTCCAAGGCCGCTGGTGCAGGCTCTGCCTGCACTGTCAAGGCAGCCGGTTTAGCGTGTTCAGCGGCAAGAGCGCAGCTTGACACAGGGCTTCGGTGGTGATTACAGTACCTTGTGGGGTGGAGTCGCGTGTGTCTAGTCCAGCACAGACATTAAGCCTCTACATGCAAGCCAAATACATGTCAGCCAATGAAGGGCCACAATGACGCACAATCCGAAACACTCGGGGCTCGGATTCCGTCTGTTACGGTTCGTCCGAGGGCTTCTGCCCGCAGAGCTGGCCGTCTGCCTCTTCCTCGCTCTCCTGGTCCGCTTCCAAGCGGCTGGAGGCTCCGCGTATCCTACCAGCACGGCTGGGAGCAAGAGTGTGTACGGTGTACGTGTGTACGTGGATGCATGTATGCATGCATGCATGCACGTATGTTACATTTGCATGAATGCATGTAAGTGGCATGATGTGGTATGCAAGCATTTGTATATGTATGTATGTACGTATGGATGCACTCATGTAGTGTATGACTTGTGTATGCATGCAGGCATAGATGGATGTGTGGCAACCTGTGTATATGTAAATGTACATTAAACACACACACACACACATAGGCATATAAAGTATATGCGTACACGCACCTATGTACGAGCTGTCTATTTTTGCGCGCATGCATGAGCGCAGGCATGCGCTGATGCATGTGTGCGGTCACATATCTACGTATGCATGTGTAGATATGCATATACATACATAAGCGTGCACGCAGTATGTGTGGTTGCATACATGCATACATACATATCTACATACATACATACATACATACATACATACATACATACATACGTCCATACATTCATGCGACACACATAGAGACAGATACATGTACACATCGTGCGTAGGTGTATGTAGCTTATATATATATATACACACACATATAAATATATATATATATATGTATGTATGTATGTATGTATATATATATATATATCCATTCGACCTGTGTATTTCCACGCGCATGCATGTATGTATGCATGCAGGCATGCAGGATGGGCATGCAGTAGGATGATACGTTCGTATTCATGCATGCAGGCATGCAAACATGTGTGATTGCGCGTATATCCTGTATGCATGTGCGTTTGTGTTTGTAATTCAGTAGCAGGAAGGGAACTTGGATTCTAGTTCAAGCCTGAAGCTGCCCAACAGTACAGTAACTCGGCAGGCCCTAATGATCCCTGATGAATAGAAATCACAAATAGTGGTTTGGCAAGGGTTTGGTTGCTTCGATTTTCTGGCCTGCTAGAGGACAGAGGGGCCGGCATGCCCCTGACAAGCCGATTGAAAATGCGAGGACTCTTCTCTCCCATGCACGATGAGCCGTTTCGAGAAGCTGTCCTCTGCATCGGCTTAGCCGCTGCCTGCATGAGGAAGATCGCGGAGTCATCGTCCCAGTCCAGGGCCTCACAGGTTCCTCAGCAACGCATCGCTTCCAAGGCTGCGAATGACTTCAGAAGTTGACCTTTCGCAAAGCTACGGCTACGGAGTACAGTACTCAGAACGCGGCTTTAGATTTGCGAGTGTTTCATAGAGGGAGTCAATGCTCGACAGACCTCTATATATTCTTCGTTTGTGCCTGGAATTGAAGTGCATGATAACACAATCTTATGTCAATGCGTGACTGGTCAATCTGCCCAGCAACCCTCCGGAGAGCAAAGCTTGTCGCTGCTGACTGTGATCACCTGAGACAAAAAGAATGATGGACTTGGCCTTAGCCAGATGTCTGCAAATAGTCTCGCTGTAGAAATGGACGGCAGCATGTTGCAAAGCAAGACTGCCGAGCAGGTACGGATGCATATCTTGTGAGATGTCCAAAGCTGTCTGAAGTGCTGATCACTTCAATGGCTACCGCAGCACCACCCCCGGCCGAAAGGCCTGACTAAATCCTAGTTCCGACAGTCACAATGGTTGCTATGACCTGCCTGGAGAGTCAGCAGGCACCATGGTACACGCATTGCTGCGATGCAGCGTCACCTCTGCCGATAAGCTTCTGGGGACTTCTGGGGGCCACCCGCCTGGAAACCCAACACGCCCGAAAACCAGCTCCAAGAACTTGCAGACTTGATTTGCCAAGAGTCTCCTCGGTCCTTCCACGTGGCAGCTGCGGGGCTTCGAGCTGGGGAAGGGAAAGATTCGGTTATCGAATAAATGGAATCGGAAGGCTCCTTGCACTCGGGCAAGTTCGAGCCACGTCTGCGACTGGGCTCACTTGTTTGGTGCAGGCAAGTTCCCTAGACCCACAAAATTCCCGCAGTAGAGCACAAGGAAGCTGTGGATCCAAACATCTAAAGTACAGCTCCCAGGCAGGTGCCGAAGGTAATCTCGTCTGAGTCGACCATCTCGTCCAGCCTCACCATCGGCGGGTCGCACAAGCAAGCTGCTTGCAAGAGATCCTGTGCCAAGTGCGTCAGTGACCTATGTTTGAAAAGCTTCCCTCAGGCATTATTCATAAGTCAAGCAAGGAGGTATTTCACAAAGGTGACACGAGCAAGGAAGCTCCACAGAAAAAGGAGTTCGCCTGCCTGACTTACACATCCGCAAAACGAAAATGCCGCCAAGCCGCTGCAGCCAGCTCTCCCCCGAAAAAACTGCAAGGCCTCCAGTCACGGATCTTCGACCACCCTTCACGTACCTAGTTCTCGCGTATCGGCTCTCGACTCTCGAAGCTCGGATGCTTCACGGATGTCCTTGCGATTGGGGCATCCTGCCGGGTGGTGGCCCCTTTCCGGTTGGACATCACGTGTCGCGTGTTCATGGTGCGGGCCTAGCAATTGCAACAGCCTCGACTCATGACTGTCATGACTGGTGCTACCTGGACAGAACCTGTGGGATACGAGCAGCACTTGCTTCAGAATCCTTCGGATGAGTGCTTAGACGACTACCCTGCCGTCTAGCGATCTGGTTTAATCCGCGCACCCATTAGGCAGCAGCAGTGGCACATTTTTGGTAGAATTTGAAGCGAACATGATCCCCAGGTTTGTGGCGGACCTCTGGCCAGCGCCCACCTAGGTCCTAGGTGTGATGAGAGCTTGAGGTCCGGACCTCCCTTTGCACAAGCTGGCCCCAAAACAGATGCTGCCGCCGCCTCACAGGAGGGTGTACGTCGGCTGGCGTGTCGAGGCGAGGCATGGTCGTGGCGGTCCGGGGTTGTGGGTGATACTTACGAGACTGCAATCAAAGGGCGGGGAACCCAAGACATCCAAACACGAAATACGGGGCTTGGATCAGAATGCAGCTAGCATGTGGGCATGACTTGCATAACTTCTGTAACATTGGTGCGGCTTGCAGTATCCCCTCGTTCGGCTCTTCTGGATCTTGCGATCCGGGCTCGTTATCTCATAGCTGGGGAACCCCAGCATTACTAGCAGCACAACTGGGCTCCGATGACCAAGAATCTGTGAGTGACCATACAACTGAACCCTCACCGTGGAGGAGCACTTTGCTTGCTGCTTGTCTTCGCACTTCCTGCCCCAAGGACGACGACGACAGATGTACCAGCACAACTCTGGAGGAGCATTAGCAGCGGCACCGGTAGCAGCATGAGATGCAGAATAACTATCCCCCTGTTGGTATCCATCCCGTGCTGTCGTCGCCACGGGATTGTTCAGACCCTTGCCGGTATTCTTCCGCATTTACGGTGGAAAAAAATTGCCGCTCTGATGACGGAAGCCTGCCGTGACCGTGAGCGCAGCGCGTCGAGCTGCTCTCGATCCGAAAGCCTCGTGTGCTTGGACAATTAACTAGGCGTTCTTCTCGTGATCTAAAACACAGAGCTTTACCAACCGCTTCTTGAAGTAGGATCCTGCGAAGTGCTTTGGCAAGCGCACGGTCTCTGACCAAAACAACGCCGCAAGCGTTACGACTGGTCATCACTCTTTTTGCCTGACAGAGGGTGCAGCCGAGAGGAAGAGCGGTCTCAGTTGATCCAGTATTTCCGCAGACAGCCTTCGCGATTAGGGGTTTTAGCCCGACAAGATAGAGGGCTCCTGGTCCACCTCGGTGGAGCATCCAGGAGCTTATGTCAAAGCCGAAACCCTAAACGCCCCCCCCCAAACATCCCAAAAAAACCGAGGGCCGGCTCGGTGCCCCGCTGGCTCGGTGTCTCGAAGAGGCCGCTTGCTCCTCGGAGCCTCGGCGCTCTTGGCTGTTGGCTAAAAGGTACTCGAAGCCGAGCTCGGGATAGGTTTGTGCAACAGATGCTGTGGCTTGAGATGAATTGTCCATGTGGCGAAGCTTGACCAAGTCTCAGTAGCTCTACGTAGTGACATAATTTGTTCTTTGGTCTTGGAAGGTGCCAGTCCAAACAGAACTTAGCTGGGATTTCCCGGCGAAGGCGTTGCCGCACCAGCGACGGGCAGCGCGCCCGTAGCGGTCTGGATGGACACTTTGGGAGCTTCATGCTTCGCATAAGATTGCTTAAAGCTGCATCAGTCCACATCAGGCCAGCTCTCCCTGCCTTCACCACGGGGAGCGGCACTTGTAATGCCTCCTCGGCTGCCTCTCGGAATGGTCTGTGGTACTCTTCGTCTGGATGGAAGACTCTCGGCAGTAACAGCAGAGCAGCTGGCATGGACGTATGAATGTTGCTAATGTGCGCCGGTTGCGGAAGAAGCACTGACTCCAACAAGTACTCAGGTTCACTTACGCAACCTTGTGCAGCACTGCCCAGCTGGATTCCGAGCACTCATGCAACAGTTTTCACCGGATGATTGAAAAGCTCGGCTCGCATCTGCTCGACCAAGGAATATCATACGAACTGCAATTCAAGCAGCGCTTTAGGCAAGGACTTGTGATTTATGAGCCTGGTCGAATCCCACCATTTTCGCTGCTCAGCCGGTACATGAGTTTGCCCTTCCGGCCGCATCACACACACCGTGCCTTGAGCAAAGCCACGCGCTCCTGCCCAAACCCCACCGCAAGCAGGAAACTGGTGCCGGAATACATTGAATACATCCATACAAACTGAGATGTCTTCGAGAACAAGTGCTTCTTCCTGCTTGGACACATACAAAACTCGACGTGATGTGCGATTTCGGCTTTTACTTCGCTCATGCAGTCGTGTTTTCCGGCATGCACCAACAGCTTCTCCGCCCGCCGGTGAATTAAAGGCATACCGGATATCGCATGCGACATCTAGACTGCTCAGGTAGGCAAGTTCTCTTCTCCGTTCATTGCTTATGCCTGTCATCAAGATGCGTTCGGTCACTGCGAGTGCGGGGCCTGGGTTTTGGCTCTTCTGTGCTTCGACTCTTTGCAATTCGTGGCTTGGTGCGTTTGCTGGTGCATAATATATGCACATCTTCCGAACTTGTCCGATTTATTCGTGCGCCTGCCATTCCGGCCTCCGGCAGCCCGTGGAGCAAAGGCGCGATCGTGCTTATTGATTTTTGGCTCTTAATTGTGAGTACACAGCAGTCGGGACACATGAAGAGCAAAAACACTTTGCTCATTTGGTTTTGCCATCTGTATGTAGCGACTGCCGGGTCGAATAGACGAGGTTGATTCTGCGTGTTTGTCCTGCTGGCAAGAGTCTCTGTGAAACACTCCTGGTCGCTCATGGCCGACATCGACGGGTTGGAATGCGGATCCTTGGCGGGACCGGCTCTGAGCTGAAAACGAGTCATCCAAGGCACTTACCTGCTGGCAGGTCTACGTAGTTTGGGCTGGCCCAACCCATGGGACCGGTCCCGTGGTAGACATCACAAGCTCGACGCACTCAACTTGGCGCCGTACCCCGGCTATCGCTGCTTGGCGCTTCAACAACACAGCCTTTGACCCAGGACACAGGGCTCACAGACTAACAAATGGCAAAGCAGCTTTGACTTGCTGAACCTGACGCATGCATTGACCGGTATCATGACGGTGATGGTTTGTGGGTTGAACGAGTTGAGGCGGTCTTGTCGGCAGAAGTATTCGGAAGTGGATGCCCCAGCAAAAAGTCACTTAAGACGAGACTCACATGAAGAGGTCACTAAATGTATGCATGACCACTGAACCGCTAATACACAAAAATGCGCGTGTATGTGCGGGTGTGTGTATACACACACACACACACACACACACATATATATATATATATGTATACATTATGTAAATACGTACAAGACATTGAAGGTATTTCGAAGATATTTGCTTAGCACATGTGCAGAGTTTAAACATTGAAATGAGAACCCGACACACAGCCACCATTTCAATGGTTTCAGTTGTTTGCATCCGAAATCTTTCAACATGGTAGAAACAGTTGAGGTGGACCCCACTTCAATTTCAACGCCTGGGACCCCCAATCCGTGAAATAACTGGAGTACCTGAAAATCCTAAACCTTAACCTGTTGGGGTGTTTACCCCCACCCCCGCCTATGGTTTTAAGACCTGAAATTGGAACATTTACTGCATGCACAAATACATGAAATGGATCCCATTTCAGTTGTTCCACTTGTTCGGTCCCAAAACTTTCGATGAAAAACTAGAGTAACTTGAAATACTTGAAGTAGACATGCACCAATTCAGTTGTTTCAATCATTTCCGTTCTTGAGATGGCTGGAAACGGTTCCCAAGGGAAACAGAGGACACCATTTCGACAGTTTCAAGTATCTGGTTTGGGCCCCAAAACATGTACGTAGAATAATTGAAACGACTTGAGATGATTAGCCACCTTCGCCTTCACCTTAAGCTTGGCTCCTTGGGTGCCCTTTGTTCCCATAGTTCTAAACGGAATACTTGAAACAGTTCGAAACAGTGCAAACAATCGAAATAAACCCCATGTCAATGTTTGCACTATTCGGTGCCCAAACTTTTGGAAATAATGGCATTGAACCCACATAGAACTGTTTCAGTGGTTGGGAAATTGCTCAGGAAGGAAGCGGCGACCGCAGACGTGGCAAGATGTGGTGCGGTGGACTGCGACCGTGTCAAAGTATCTTCAGAATTCAATTCGGCCGCCCCTTCGGCGACCCCTCGCCCTTCCCCTTGCTGCAGATCTCGACGGCTGAAGGTAAGTGAAGGAAGCCTACCGAAAGGTTCAATACCCCAACGTATCCTCAGAGGTCAGAGCTTTTCGGCCAAAGGGTCTTGTCCGGGTATATACCCAGCTATCAGCATCGACAAAACTAGCATCGCTGCTTCAAAAACGCTGCTGTATCCGTATATGTGCTTAGCTATACCCGATATACATGTATGTATGAGCCTATGTCTATATGTTTTGGCTTGGCAAACTGGGCCACCAGCATTCTCCTAGTTTGCTTTCTTGCTGGCGCACGTTCGAGCTGTCGTGCTCGGAGAGTATCGCGAAACGAGTGCTACAGCCCCGTCTCTACTATATGAACTGGTTGCTGCCATTATGTACCTGTTGCGGGATGCTGCTCCACATGACCCATGACTCCTACTGTCTCGTTGCACTTTTGTGATTGCTGCTGCTTGACTCATGCAGCCCTGCTTGGTCCTGATGTTCTGCGAGAAGACGTACATGTAATATTTCTGCTGCAGAACTGCTCAAAGAAGGACGCTTTCTCGAAACGAAAAACCGCACCCTCATCAGTATATTTTATGTACACTATCAGTAACTGGTCAATCAGCGATGGCCACCTGAAGCTCAGCTCCCGACACTCAGCAGCGAATGCGCTCGCGGATCAGGGAGCGACTGGCCCAAAGGCTTGAAGCTTGGATGATGGAGCTCTTCAATTCGGCGCTCATAGGACTCCCCAGGCTGATGGCTCTTCAACTCAACGTCGTGTCTTCAGTATTTTAAAAGAATAACGTGAACCGCGGGGTGCCAGTAGCCGCCTGGGGACTAGCAGCAGCAAGTCCTTCAAAGTCACAAGTTCAACGAAACCCGGGTACCGTGATTCGACACGTCTGACACGGTCAGACGATTCACCGTGTGATTCACACAGCAGGGTCGCAATCAGCCCGCATGCGAAATCAAACTCAGCAAGGTGGCCAAACATAAAAGCAATGAGTGCGTGTGAGTCTGCAACGGAGCATCGCAGCAGTTTTCTGGCAGTGACAGAGTTCGCGACGCTGAATGATTTGTTTCCGGTGCTTTTAAATGTTGCATGATTTTGCGGTCAGGGCGTGTCGCAGCGCAAAGGCGCTGCCGGACCAAAACTGCACAGCCGAGACAAGTTATAACGATGATGAAGGTGTGTGTGTGTGTGTGTGTAATTGTGTGTATTTATACACACACACACATATATATATATATATATATACAGTTATGTACACACATGAATACGCATACGCATTACAGGCGTTGACATCAGATGCGTTGCTTATTCCCGCCCCTAGCTTCTGTTGTCACTCAACTCGTTTCTCGATTCGCTGCTTATCAGGCCGTGTGCTGCCTCTTCATGCCCGCAGATCGCAAACGGCAAGAAGTTCACGCTGCTCGAAACGAGCTGAAAACCGAGCGAGCGGCACCATAAAGTTCAGGAAAGACAGCGCCGTCACCAGGAGAATGCTCAAACCTTGGGAAAGATTCAACAGAGACACAAATGCAGTCTTATCGATTTGGCTACCGGCTGGGTCGTTCATGTGGTCACATGTGTCTAAGCACCTGTATGCACAGACACGCATATCACTGTCACTGCGAATACGTGCTTGCAAACCTTCGGACCTTTACACAACCGTGCTTCTGCATGTGCTGACTGTAGGTCTGCGAAATGCCTACAGTAGCGCAGGCGGTTCACTGTCACATCCCGGCCTGACAAGGTGAGTTTTAACCGACGTATACGTGTATTGGATATCTGTTCAGCAACCACTCTCGCTGCAGCAAACTCGCGTCGCATGCTCGTCTGTCGCATGCCCCATGCGTGCAAGGTGCATTAAGAGCTTGTACTTTCTTTCTTCATGGCAAGGCAAGACACATATCTATCTGCAGAGGTGTTGCTAGATCGCTCGTCGCTAACTAGTTCAGTACTTGCTGAATCAGTTACGCACGGGTTTTAGCCTGTGTGCAGGAAATTCAAAAGTGTGCCCGTCTGTTGCGCGGCGCCGAGCAGGGTCGTAGGCAGTTGCCAGGAGGCAAGCTTCTGGCGATTTGAGTGTCTCTCGTGCGGGTAAGAGTTCTGCTGTGCTGAACCGTGTGGCACATAAAATACGCATATGCGCATTCGGGCACTATCTCTCGTTCATGCTTTGCTGGACCGTCGGCCGTGCCCCGCGCACGTATGTTAGCCGCCGGAGCTCACGAAAGGCTGACACGGTGGCACAAATCCTGGCTGCATTCCCTGCTTAGCATGACAACCCTTCGATCAGTCTTTTTCCAGCTCGTCCGACTCTCCGCTTGGACATTAAAAGCATGGTCGCTGTCGGTTACCGACAGGACCTCCATGTGGTTTAGGGAATTCTGCGCACCTTCGTGGCCCGGCTGGAAGCTGTGGTAGCCAAGGCTGACTCATTGCTTGTAAAGTTATTACACCCACTCGCCCGATTTGCCACCTACAGCTGTTAGGACAGTCCACACAGGATTAAACCAGGCTCTCTCGCGCGGTCAACATCCGAAGGAGGAGCGGCTGTGGCGGGCTGTTGCTGTACGGTGCCCCCACTGCCCCGGGGAGAGCACTCTTGCATGAGTGCACTCGCGGTAGGCTACGCAAACACGAACGTGCCTTAGGGGGAGGCTCTAGCTGCTCGCAAACCCGACACCTGGAAACAACACTACTCAATACCCCGAAGCCGACAGTAGCTGTGAAGGGCATGTGGCGAATCATGCCGCATGCCCCATGGCAGCTATCTGAAATGAGGAAATGGAGCCGGGACCTCACGTGTCCTCATGTGGGAATAAACGTCCCAGAGACACTGGGAGTGAGTGGAAGCCCTGAGGAGCCTGCAGACAGGCTCGGGGTTGAAACAGGACTTCGAAGTGTGACCTACCAGAGTCTGGGAGCTTTCTTGGACTCCTAACCAGGCTGAGTTCAATCTGAAGTGATCGCCTGTCGAAGGATATGACCCAGGCATAGCCGCAATGAAACGGCTCGCTGGCAACGCTTCTTAATCTCGAAGTCCGTATCCTACCCGTTCTCGCCTTGTTGCTGGGCGACTTGTCATTCATGATATTCATGTTCATCGGCTTCCTCTTTGAGGTCTCTTGCGGCACCTCCATGCCCTTGATCTTGCCTTGGCATGGCAGGAGCAAGGCCAGGCTCCAGGTGACGAGGTGATGTCTTTTGCTTGTCGGGCGGGCTCGGGATTCTGCGGGGTTCAGGGATTCTGCGTCGTCCTGGCACTTGCACTTGTCGGAATCAGCCGAAGTAGGGACCCACAAAAACATGCTGAAAGTCCCACAAGACATGCACAGGGTCAAGTGCAAGTTTAAACCCAGAGAGAGAGAGAGAGAGAGAGAGAGAGAGAGAGAAAGAGAGAAAGAGAGAAAGAGAGAAAGAGAGAGAGAGGGAGAGTTTCAAGTTGAAGTTGACACAGAGAGCGAAATAGAAAGGGAAAGAGAAAAGAGAGTGAGCGCGAGAGTGAGCGAGCGAGCACGGCGGACTTTCCAAGCAGGTACCCCTCACACTGGCCTTCTTAATCAAAACTCAAACTGTGCTTAGCACATATCTCGTGGCTAGGTAAAGTCAAGTCGCTGCGCAGGGCTTCGTGGAACTCTACCCACTCCTGCACATAAAAGCTACAGAAGCAGCTGAGCAGCTGCATGCGGGGACCACTGCTACTTCATCTGCCCCCCGAAATCGAGAAGCATCTAAACTGCAGAAGAATCCAGTTATGCAGACTGCAGCTTTGATCGTGGAGACTTGCAGCATAGTCTGAGGCTTCCACCCAGCCCAAGCGCAGCTCGCCCTCCAACTTCATCTCTACCGTCTCGAAAGGCTTGCAAGCAGGGAGTCCTTTACATGGCAAAGAGACACACGAACTCTTCAAAACTCGCTTCCCTAAAGAAGCTTCTGCCCGTGGCAGGAGACCCTTGCAAAGGCGGGTTCCGGCGTAGCTTCGGCCGAGAGTCCGCAGTGAGTGAAAGCACGCTCTGCAGAGCTTCCAGACTGGACCTTCATTGCCAGAGGTGCAATCGAAAGGCAAAGGGGTGGGGTCGGGCATGCTGAGATGCTGAGGTCACAAGTGCAGTTGTCTAGCTTTGCACTTGTGGCAAATCCAAAACCGGTGCGGTCAGCGGATTGCGTGAATGGCTGAGCAACGACTGGTCATCACTAATCACTAATCCCAAAACAGCAGACTAGCCTAGGTATCCTAGGACCTGTATCCCATCGCAGCAAAGCTTCGTTCAGGCGGATGTGGCTCGTCTCATAGACTGCCGGCAGCCCAGGGTAAGATGCAGAGTCCAGCTCTTCAATAAAACCTCACAGGCTCACAGCGCCGCTTTGTCGATTGACCTTCGCCTCCCCTCCCCCTTCGAGCAGGGCTTGGGCCAAGTTCCCAAACACCGATCTGCAGCCTCAATCGAAGCCTCAACCTAAACCCTGAAAAAGAATCTGTCATTGTCATGTAAAGGCAGCCCAAAGGCTGGCGTCCTCCTGGGGGCTGTGGACCAGACCCTCGGTTCCTTCACCGATGTCCACCTGATTTGCGCAGTAGCGCCTGCACCCCTCCATCGCTGGGTGTCTCTGTCCCTATCTGGTCCCTCATAACATATTCAACCGCTCCAATTTATATACACCAAAGAAAAGTGGTGTGAACTGGGCATCCTATACTACTGCTACCTGTGCCAGCGGAGCCGGGCTCAAGCTGCAATCCCCTCTGTATCGGCACAGCTGTGATATTGGCATGCTCTCGAGCTGCACTGGCTTCATTGAAACGATTGCCACCGAGACCAAAAGCAGACAAGAATCGTGAAGTTCTTCCCGGATTCCGCGGATTGCCGCGTGTAAGGCCGACTGATCTGAGAGGGCCTTCGATGGCGTCTTCAATCCAAGGGAAGTGGGGTGAGACACTTGCGAACATGTGCGATCGACTTCTGCTTCGCTCTTCCGGGGCCTTCTTCTCTGCGAGCACGGAGCGATGCTCCCGGCGCATTCCATTGGGGAAGATCTTCATGCGCTCCACCAAAACCTTTCCGCAGTAGGTGATCCTCAGCGGAGCTCAAAGGAAAGCCCTCAGCCGTCTATCACAATTCTCGCGAACTTCGCCCCTTGCTGCATCTGCTCACGGAGGCACCGGTACACCTAAGACGATCGCCTACGCCTAGCCTAGCGGGCCAGGCGTCTGGACGAAGACAGGCTCCACTAGCCTCGGTGAGCTCCGATTGATTTGCGACATGGACCAACGACGCCAATCACCAGTGTGCCGCTTTGCCGAGGACTACAGTCACTACAGGCTGCCATGGACCATCGAGATTGAGAGACTTTGCACTTGCAGGCAAGTGGCCGGTAGATGCGCCTCGGGGCTGGTGGCTCTAGCCTATGCTTACCTCTTGCTCTACACCAGCGGATGCCCGACTGGGTCCGATGATGGGCGATAACAGGCCAGCTAGCCCCAACGATCAAAGTCCATCTTTTCTGGACCAAGGGACTTCCTGTTTGCGACGCGAAGAGAGCACGATCCTCGCCATGTTTCAGGGCAACTTCTGTTGGTGGGGTGGGAAGAAAGACACTTCCATGCTCAGGATCACAGCAAGTGAGCCCCCAATTGCTCCCCGCGACTTCCGAGCCCGATTCCGAAGCAGTCCTTCGCGCAGCTCCCGGAGCAGAGAAACCACCGGCTTCGCGTGCTGATCTCCCCAGGCCCTTGGACCGAGCACAGGGAACCAACCAGCTACAGGCACTGCCACCACCGCCGTCTTCTGACACCGGCACGGTCTTTACTTGTTGCTAAGGATGACGGGAGCACCTTGGCCACTACGCCCTCTCTCCCTCATAGATCCATCCATGTCCGTCGAAGGCACGATGTGTCAATGCCGAAGCTCTTTAAGAGGTCGCACAAGGCCTGTGCAAGAGCTGAGACCACACTCTCGTGGAATCCGGGCCACACGTACGGTAAAGTTGCTCAGCTCCGTGTTTGGGGACAAACAGTTTCTGCTGGTTTCCTGAACCTGTCGGAGCAGGCCCTGCATCTTGTCTAACACTCCCAGCCAATTCCAGAGCGTGACCCTAAATCAAAAGCCAACTTCAATACCCTTGCCAGAGCCGACCCAGGCCCCATCTCTAAGGCGTCATGTCCCAACCCGCCGCCTGCTCGCTGTTGGGACATTTCATCACTTGATCCCCGGCCAACAGGAGCTTCGGGAGCGACAAGCATGCCATAGCAGGCGGCAGCGTCGGAGAAGTTCACTTAGCCTTCCTTGAGAGCCTCTTCTTGTTCCGAACTCAAACCTGTCGATACTTTCACTTGGATGTGGCATCCTGAATTTATGCAGATCTATTTCTGGCTCATGGCCCACAGCTCCCTAGTAGACCGTGGCTTGAAGCCCCCAGCTGCAAAGCAGCCTCTTCATTCCCCTCTTGATCCGAAGCATCAAAAGAGGGAGCAGGCACAAAACTGCGGACTCCGAAGCTGGTACTCCTAATTAGCACCAGCTATGAACAAGATACCGGTGATTGTAGGAGTAGACACTGGTAGAAATGGCTCAAGCCCTCAGAGATGCGGCTAAAGAGACGGCAGCTGATCAACAGCGACGACATCATCATCAACAAGAGTAGTAGCGACGGCAAGGGAAGCAGACCTCGACAGACCTCGACGGACGACGACAAATCGTACATGCCTGGAACCCCTAGCTCTTTTGTCCCAAGGCCCCAACTGAAGAAGTACCAGTGGAGACCTGGCCCGAAAATTCAACGTACCAAGCAATGCTGGCATGAACGCGAAGCTTGGACACCCAATCTCCGGGCAACCGTGCAAGAGAAACGCCGGTGATTTCAGAAAGCCTTAGGCAGGAGAGCGGACTCGCACAAGCTTCTGGATTCACTTCGGGCTGAATTCTCTGGTGTTCAGCTGCTCTTGAGTAGAACTTCGAGATGCAGGCGCAGCAAAGACGAAAAACAACACCCAGACCGCCCCAAGCCTCGGAGCGGCTTTGGCTCGTCCTCTTCCACTTCTTCGCGATCGTCTACATCTTGTACGCCTCCTCTGCAGCGGGAGGTCCCTTCCTCTGAAAGAAGACTTTTGGGTGCCCAGGCGCCGCCCCTCGGGAAAGAACAAAGTCGGAGGGGCCCTCCCAAGTGGACCCCGACGCCCTTAAACTTGAAACCTAGCAAGGTCGCCCTGGATCGCCTCGCCGCCTGCCCCGCGGCTTCCGCCGTGCACGGCTTGGGCGCATGCCTCCGCGTGATGCCGAATTTAATTGTTGGGTGCATCCGCGCAGAAAAAGCCCTCCCCATCCCTGCACTATCCCTGGATGGTTGGTCTCGTCGTGTTTGCACCCTCCGGATCCCTCCTGCACTCTGCTGACTCAGTTGGCTTCGTGGTATCACTTGATCAATCAAGGACTCCACCCAAAGCTTCACCACAAAAAAAATATGGGATGCGACAAACTGATCGATTCAAGGGGGCTTTACGGGATGGTCGGTCAGAGCAGGTGACAAGACCTCAATGCCTTTAACCCATCGAGCCTTGGTTCAGCCTTTTCTATCTTTTTCTTCGAGATCCGTCCACCGATGCTCTGCGAGTTGGCAGGCCAGTCCCATGGAGCAAGGTGGATGCAGAATGCTTAAGACTTAAGACGTTATAACGGCACCTGGGCATAATTGAACTCTTCGATTGGGGGTTGGACGGACCAAGTTGCTCGCTGGAGGCAGGGAACTGTCACCGCAAGCGAGTGTGCTGGACACGGTTATGGAAGCGGCCCAGTTCAAGAGAGCAAGCAACCTTCCACGCTTCTACGCGCTACACATACCTATTGGTTCTGCAGGTTGCGCTTATGGTGCAGCGAGCTCCACACGATTCCACAAAGCTCAAGCAGGACTGGCTCTACTCACGCTGCTTTCCCGGACGGGAGCGAGTTGGAGTACAACGTCAACTTATGAGGCCCTAGGCCCTAGGCCCAGTCTCGAGGAGGCAGAACGAGCCTGATGCTGGCACCTTGACCGGGCAAGCGCCAAGCTCAACAGGTTCTTGCTACGTTTTACCGTTAACCAGCGTCTCATATCAAATATGGCCTTTACTTTGCCCGCCTTGCACCGGAACTTCTGCAACCCGGGCACGCAAAAACGAATAGCTGCGCAGCCGCAACGAAACCAATCGGTGGAGACGCGGGTGCATCAAGATTTTGGAATTTTGGATGGTCCGGCAAACAATGGGAACGGGTGAGTTGCAATAGCAAGGTTTCTACTTGCACAGGTTGGCGATGGTGATGCTTACCAGAATTACAACAAGACTCATGATAAGATAAAGAAGACTGAGAACACTAATAGAAACATGCATGATAATAAACGATATACTGTAATAACAATAACCATAACACCAACAATCACCATTACAATTAACAAGAAGCGGAATAAGAAGAAGCAGCAGATGCCGATGCTGATGCTGATGATGATGATGATGAAGAAGATGACGATGATGACAAAGATGTCAGCGGAATTTCGGGCGATGTCCTGTGGGTTGGGACGGGACTGGACCGGATGGGACGGGACGGCATGGCACGGGCCGGTGCTAAGGTGGTTTGCATGGCGAGCCTGTCAAAGTCTCCGTACTTCCTTCGAGCAGGAGGAGACCAGAATCGCGTAGAAGCTCGGAAGCAGAAGAATCGGAAAAGATCAGCAGGGCCAGAATGACGGACGAGCGGAGGAGCAGAGGTGCAGAGGGCGGGGGCGAGGCCAAATAAACAAAAAGAATCCCACGGATGCCAAAAAAAAACACCTTACAGAATTGGTGCGTATCATAGACTCGTGACTAGTTCTCATGATGTCCTTGTCACGTACGCCAGGCTCAGCATTGCTCGCTGCTGACCTCTTCAAGCGCCTGCTTTGTACATCTCCTCCCTGGCCCAATGGTGGCCCCTTGTGACCATACATGCCCGGTTTGGTGAAAATATTTGTGGGGCCTGTGGGTCAAAGTGTCACTTCTTCGCAACAAGCGCCGTGCTTGTGCTGCTAATGGCAAGCAGCAATTCACTAGCAGTCAGTGAGGCTTTGGCAGCAAGATTATGTCAGGAATGACTGGGGGCGGCGATACTATGCGATACCTGCCACAACATCTCGTGCTGCATACGCCTCTGTGCCCTTTCGGCATAGTTGGAATGGAAAGAGCTGCTGAACATCCTCATCTGCGTTTCAGGGTCAGTTTCTGCCATGTGATAGCCGCTCTTTCCGTGCCCGTGAAACACTCCTCGGACATCTGCACAACATCCTTGCGTTTCGAATAAAAGTTTGGGTTGACTGTACAATCACTGCCTTGCAGGAAGGGCAGGGAAGACCGGCCGCCAAAGGGGCAGGGCACTGGATCTGATCCAAAAGTAACAAAACAACCAAAGGCTGCCCACGCAATGGCAGCAGGCCGACACTGCACCTAGCGGCAACGGCGTTCTCGTCGCGTCCACCATGCATTCTGCATCATCCATGGCGGCTGGATTCGAAAAGGCATATGAAACTTAAGAATGCTGGGATGAGCCCCAGGCACCGTCGCAAAACCGACTTGCTCTATCACTTAACTCACGAACCTTGCTCGTTGACCTGATGCTCGGAGCGTTCACAAGCAACCCGAAATCTTAGAAAAAAGAACTCGTCGGCTCCGGGGACCATGTCTCGAGAGCTTCTGACCCTGAACATCCCTCTCACAGAACTGACGCAACGAGCTCGTCCACTCTCAGCCTGTCTGCAGCCACCTGGCCGGCAAAAGCTTCAGCTTCGGCTGGAGAGTTGTAGAGACTCGCTCCAACAAAGGCTGGCCACGTTGTGGGGCGTCTGGCTCTGGTCCTCCACGATGTAGCTTCCTTCGCCAAGTGTAACAACTCCGCCTCCCTATGCAGCTCCTAAAAGCCTCCGAAAGCATCGCTCTGGCAACGGCCTTCGCCCGCCTTGCACTTCACCACGCCCCGCCATCCTCCAACAAATACAAGGCTTGAGGGCCACCAAGGTCAGGCTCAAGGTGGGTAGGGCACAGCATGTCACGGACGGTCCTTTTCCGGAACTCTCAGAAACTTCCACAGGATCGCCAGGGATAAAGCAGCCGGGCCCTTGGCATGCGGAGTGGGTGCTCTGCCAGCAAAGGCAGAGAAGCCCTGCGCACATCTGCACGTAGAGAAAGTCTGCGCGCTGCAGTCTGGGTGGCTGCTATCCACGACCACCACCCAAGGGTCTGCGAAGGCCGCCTCGGTGGCAGCGGCAGCAGCCGCCTCTACCTGCAGAAGTTCGGCTCTTGAAGCACTCGATATTCAGCCCGTGCGAATTCTTGGCAATATCCCGGCCTTCGTCGGCTCGGTGCCCAAGCTCTTCGGGCCCAAGCCTCCTCCCAAATCAACCGAACTCTCAGGCACCTTTTGAGGCTTGGTGTAAGATAGGGAACCAAGGATGCTGGATCCCAATCCTTGGACGTGGGACCACAGCGAGCCCAACGCCATGCCAGTCCCAGTCAGTACCAGCCGGCCACCAAAAAGGCCTGCCTCGGTGGGGTTAGGAAGCCTGTGTGGCCTCTGGCGCGGTGTGAAGTGGTACCAGTACAGGGGAGATCTGACTTGTTGCACACCGATGTAACCAAAACTGAATGCGCAAACGACACTTGAATCCAGTCTATGAAGAGTTGGAGATGGAGATAACTTCCAACACAAAATGAAACGTTTGCCGCTCGAGTCACGTGGCCACCGACCTTCACCAGCTCACCTTCAGCCCACAACAAATCACAGAACTCGGCTGGCACGAAGCACAAAGTCAGGTGAATCACAACAGCCCGCGAGGGGTGTGTGAACAGGCACGTCACAAGATTGAAGCACAGGAGAGGGTAACAGTTGCTAATTTAACTTTGCGACATTTCAATCGTAGCACTTGCGTGCTGGTGTTTGATTGCTGCGGCTGCAACTGAACCAAACAAGCGAGTTGGTGAGGGTAGCACCCCGGAATCGTGAGCCGAGGGCACAGGTACACACCAGGAGCTGTGACGACGCCAGCGCTGGTAGCTCCCGCACCTCTTGGGTTAAACTTGCACGATGCCACTTAACTTAGAATTAGAATGTCTGAGACGTGGTTCAACGCTTTCGGCTGTAAGCAATCAGGACTGGAGGATCCTCAGCCAATGTAATTTTACAGACTGCAGCTGCTTGGGTTGAAATGACACATGTGAAGCAAGCCATGGAAAGCAACCAAACATATCTCTGTGCACTTTCCTGATAGACAAACTTCCCCTCCCACCATTATCTCACAAAGACAAGCTTGATCATTCATCGGTGGCGCGCGGCGGATGCCACATCGAAGCCAAGACTCCGCCTGCAGCTTATGCCGGTAAAGGATCAAGATTAGAAACCGCAAGCTCGAGGCATCATCAGAAAACCATGGGGCAGCACTTCCCAGGATCCAAACATCGACTGTTGATCCGCGTAAGATACAGAGAAAAAAGTTTCTGGGCTTCGGGTGTGAGGCTCTCCGTGGGAACACGCTCCAGGAAGAACAGGGAGTTGAGACTTCTGGCGTGCGCTCATGAACATTGCGATATAAGGCCATCGCCGGCACTGGTTCATCTGAGAAAAGATCCAGAACGCAGTTCATCTGGCATTCTTCGCCTGGGAGATCGGCAGCCGAGTCAGTGCATTCGTCCTTCCCCAGCTACTGCGTGAAACGGAGTCTTACTTCACCTGCAACCTTGCTGGAATGCTGCATCCATTCCTGTTCTAGTTGCAGGGCTTGCTGACATAGCGAAACTTCAACCTTGGCCATTTAGCCCGAAGCATGGCGGGGTGCAGGAGCTGAGGAGGTTCTGTGTTTGTTAATCCTCCCTAGAAGAGGGGCCTTGTCAGACAGGAATTCAAAAGGACGACTTAGTCTGCAAGTCTAAACCAGTACCTTCATCGCACATTTCGCAACCTATTGCTTCCACATGGTGGCTGTTTCGCGCATACGAGCAATCCCCCAGCAGCCTAATAAACTAATTTTTGCCCCTCACATGGCTGAGGTCTATACCCACAAGCAGGGTTTGCTTGGTTGAACAGAGGCCTCATGACCTAATGACGTCGCGGCTTTCTCCCCAAAGGGCTCAGAGTTCCCTGCCATAGTCACTTGCAGCAAAGCCTCAATACCAGACATCGTCCGCATCGAACCAGCCAGAATTGCTGTACTCTTGACAGCTTTCCTGGGCGGTGCTGTGTTTCTGTGGCTCTGCATCTGATTCGTTGTAAGGGATGTGCGGCAGAGGATTGGACAACGAGCAAAAGATTATTGGAACTTAACTTTTAAAGTCAACTGAAAATCTTTTCTGCGCGAACTTTCCGCACCCAGCGTCACATTTCCGATAGCCAAAGAGCCAGAGCAAGGATGCTTTCGCCATGCACAAATCCTCGGACAGCACAGCTCCAAAAAGCACGTGCTAGTAACCAGTGTTCTGCAGAATCCTCATAGCACCGCAAACCTCAACCCCCCCGTCACAGGCCATCAGAGAAAAGGTCGACACCAGATCCAAATCTCTGCTTGAAGCCGGTCGATTCGGATTCCAGCTCGTCTCCCGAAGTCCTATTAGGCCATGCTGAAGACGGCTGTCCTAGCTAGAGCATCCACTGCTCCGAATTTCTGCTGGGCCGCCCGTAAAGCGCAGGGACGGAACGGAGGAGACGGGAGGCGCGGTGGGGGTCACCCAGGGGGAGGGCGGGGTCGGGGGAGGGGAGGCAGAGCCGCTGAAAAGGTCCGCGTGCGGATTGCATGTCGAAAGCTGGGCTCAGTACCGCTTTGGCTTAAGAGAAATTGCTCAAGCTTAGATAAACGATATAGCATCTCAAAGCCACTGCAATCTGCCTAGCTGATCACGTACAAGGCTTCGCAGAGTCTGCGGTGCGAGTGGGCAGAAATTAACTGCTTTTTCCTGAAGCAGTCCCCAGGCCACCTCCAAGCTTCTGAAGAAGAGCTCGAGCACACCCGAACCCTGTAGATGCTCTCCCGGCCTGGTTGTGCAGGCACAGCCCCCAAGGCTTGCAAAGACTCAGCTCGGAAGCAGGAGGGGAGGGGCCCGTGCGGCTCAGGAAATTATCCCTACCTGAAGCAGGACCTGGCTTGAGAAGTCCGCTCCCTGACCCTGCTGCTGCATGCTGTGGCCACGACCCCATGAATGCCGCAGAGGGCGCCGCAGGTGAAGCTGCACAGATGGAGGGCCCTAGCTGCTAGTAACTGCTAGTACATGGAAGCGTTGTTGCAATTCTTACAATGTCAGATGGTGTAGTTTATTGATGTTCTACGATGAGCTCGAATGCTGCTTGGATGCAGACAGGACAGGGGCCAAGGGTTTTCCATAGATGTGCGGGTGTGTTTGCTTGTGCCCCCGGTGAAGCTTCCAGCATCATGTCTTCATTGGTTGGGGCTGATCTGGCTGACGTCCGCGCGATTGGCCACAATGCTCATTGCCCTAAATCTCATGACTTACTTGAGAACGGCCGACGAGAAAGGAGAGAATGCAGGCGTATGCAAACCAACAGCTTTTGCTTCTGTGGTAAAAAGGTGGCACTGTAGCGGGCTGTCGGACAGTGCCGTGTTTTCGCCGCACCGCACCATGAAGAACATCATCTCCTCCTTGGTTGCAGGCACACGCGCTCTTTCGGTGTCACTCCAGTATCCCTTGAAGTCTGGCTCGAGATCGTGCCCCGCATCGAGCAGAGCATGGCAGAGACCAACATCTGTTTGCCTAGCGGCTGGGTAGACCAGCACGCTGCGCCGAAATGAAAATGCCGGACTCGGGGTAAGGGCAGCCGGTGAGCAGGCAGAGCCGCGTGATGATCCTGCCTTTCTCACCACAGTATTCACTACATGGTTGCTGTGCACAGTCTCAGATCGGCTCGTGTGAGCTTGCTGTCCGCATTGCATTGTGCGGCTTCTTACGGCTTGCCGCGCCGTCAGCATGATTCAGGCTCGCAGCTTGTCTGGCAGCTACGAACGAATGTGTCTCAGGGCATCTAGGATACGGTCCAGGAACCCTGGCACACATACGGTAAGTTGATCGGGTAGGTTTGTTCTACTTTCTCTGACAAGGATTTCTGCTCTGCGTGAATAGTGCATGTAACTGGACACATGCGAAAACTGGCAGATTCCATCTGCAGTCAGCAGACAAGCTCACACCACTTGCTATTTAATTTGAGCAAGACTTGAACCTCCATTTTGACATTCCAACCTGTCATGGACCAGAGGCTCCCAAGCACGACAGCAGCTGCGATCAGCATGGGTGCACGAGATGAAAGCGAATATTCAACTCCAGTTCAAGAAGTCAAGAAAGACCCATATGCCACACAGCATTGGCACCTGCTTCAAAGCCACAGCTGCTTTGCGCAACATGTTCAGGTCTTTGTCCTAAGCGCGGGCAGAGCACTTTTCGACCTTAGGGTCCTTGATGTTTTGAAACCTCAAATACTCCAACGAGCACAAATGCAAGCAACACGACAGCTTGGGAACATCAAGTTAGGAGAACCGCGCCTGGACAGCTCCGTTGGCACCTAGGAGACAATGCGGGCTGCCACGGCCTTGAACAGGCCGTCACTCGTGGCGAGATACCATTCGCAAGTCTCAAATCAAAGTTGTTCTTGGTGGGCGGAAAAAATCACAGCCAAAATCACAGCCTAGAAAGGCTGCACATGGCTTTCCAAAGTGGCAGCGTCACCCGATCAAAACGCTCCCCATGCTGCTCCCGGACTCCCAGCAAATCCAGCCTTCGTCGCCGCTGCGCCAGGCACATCCCAGCACTCCTGCTGGCTGCAGCAGCAGCTGGCTTGGCCATCCGGGAAGTGCAACACAAATCTACATACAACTCCGTGCACCCATTCCACAGCATCATTCGTACTAGCCAGGCTTAATTAAGCAGTCCTCCCCGACAGGCGCGCTGCACCCTTTCGGCCACGGTAGCCTAGCAGGAGGTTGACCACAGGCCCGCGAAATCCGAAATGGAAAACCTGCAGCAGAAGATGTCACAAAACATGGCTCCCGTACTTCATAGCCCAAGTTGGCGCATGTCAAGCTGAACCTTTGCATACATCCGACTTCCGAGCAATTCAAGCCGTAGCTGCCTGGAAAGCCTTGAGACTGGCTTGTTCCACACCCAACCTCTCCCGATCGCGAATCGCGGTACACGATGCTACACGTTCCGTGCAGATGTTACTTTCGCCCTGTTCCGCGGCGTTCGGGTTTGGGCTCCGGCCCTAAACTGCAGCCATGCAGCCACACCTTTCCGAAGCCAGGGTAGCTCCGAGTTGGGCTCGTCCGCCCAGCTGGCAAGGGCCTGGTACGTCAGGACGCGGGCTTTGCTGCCTCCAAGAAAAATTTCCCCGCCTCTGCAAGTGCGGGAAGGTTCTCCTCCTCCAGCGCTCTGATGACGAGCTCACGGGTCTCAGATGCATCCTGAGATCCAGCGAAGCGGAAAAAAGCTGCAGACACAAGCTCTGGGAAGGTAGCAATGCAAGTTATGGAGATTATGGAGGGTCCCAGAGAAGCTCGGTCACTGAAAAACTGCATGCGTTTGCCAAGCATCGCTCGCACCCCGTGTGGCCCATGCAGCTGACATGTCGAAGAGTTCATAGTCGTTCCTGGGACAGTGGGGTGGCTCGGGAAAGTGGCGAAGTGGCGGCTTGCAATGGCTTGCAGCTGCTGAGTCCGAGAGGCAGCCCCGGAAGGCCGGCGCCCTCCAAGCTGCGGCCGAGCGCTTCGGCGGCCTCCAGCAAGCAGCGGCCCAGCGCGTGCAACGCGTGGGCGTGGCTCCAGCCTGGCGAAGCGGGCGACATCCCGTCTCGCATTCGTGCTGCTGGTCAAGGCACAGTCAAGTCTCCCGCCTTCAGGCTGTGGCGGTAGAAAGCCGTAACTGAAGTCGTCCTTGCGAGCGCAAGCACTGCGACCATCATCTCAACAGTGGTGCCGAAAAGTAGTTCACTAAGCATGTTGCATGGCATGGATGTACAGGGCGGGCTGCAGTGGCTCCATTCAAGGCTGATCTTGGCATGCCTTCAACTCTTCCACAGAGAGAGCTGCGTTGTGGAAGGATCCAATGAACCCATGGCAATTATTCCTTTAAAAGTAGCTCCGGTCTTTTGCGAAGTCGGTCCTCGACAGGAGAGTGCCTCATGGAAAACCTGGGCTGGCATGAATGAACGGTTGGTCCAGTCAGCATGGCACGGCTCTCAGTAAAGAAGCTGACTACAAGCATGACGCTTTGCGAGTTTCATGAGTTGGCAACTATTGATCACTCCATCCGCTCTTACTTAGCGGCAGGAGAGAAGCGTGCAGGCCAGAACGCCCTGCGGACGCAGCGCGCGCAGCGCAGGCCTGCAGAAGGTCTCAGTCTCGAGAGCTTGCAGCGGCACTCGGAAACATTCCCTACTCTGGTCTGCCCCGGGCCTCAGATGCGAGGCTCGGGAGGCCAGGCAGCCTCAGGGTACAGCATGGCACAGCGCAGTGTCACCTGACTCACTAGATTCACTAGATCACTAGATGTGACAGCTGCAGGATGTTACAGGGGTCTCTTTGGATTCCGATTCCGCGGCGCTGTGGCAATCACCGGCGCTTGGCTTTCGGAGTTTGGCCAGCCTGTGTAGTCCAGGAACAGCAGGTCCAAGGCCCCAGAAACTTCAGTCGAGCGCAGGAAGTCCTCCCGGATGCCACAGAAAGACCAGCATGTCGAGAGTATGAACACACGGTGAATTGGATCCGGGCTCAGAGAATGATTCGGTGTGGTGGTCCTGTACTCGACCGCACCAGCTGGAGATCCCACGATCTGACCTCGAAACTGACAGCTTTCAGGAATCACCGTTTCCTACCAGAACGTATACAGCATGTGTCTCAGAAGTCCGGTCCGATACCGCAGTGTCTCCATCAGCTTGATGTCCATGCCGGAATACGTGCAACAGGGGGCAGAGCTTCCGCAACCGCCGGCACCACGTTCGGAGACAAGATCCTGAAATAAGAGCGCAGGACTCTTGAAGAAAAAGCAATAGTCGGCTAAACTCACATTCTGTTGTCCACACTTGGCACATTGCTATTTAATCAGGCAGCCGTTCCGCAGGCAGCCCACGCCCCAAGAGTGCCTCCCACCCGCACTGTTTGTAACATGGCTTTGATGGGCTGGGATAGATGGTTGTATGCACAAAATGGACTGTGACTGGGTCATGAAGTCTTCGACTTCTCTGCTACAAAGTCCCCTATCGGAAAGGCATGAGACATTCTGGTCTTGCAGAGGCAGGATGAAACGCCACTGCCGGGAGCAATGAATATAAAGGTCCCCGTGTCTTCGTCATCCGCAAGCACATAGGTTCCAACTAAATCAAGTTATTCCAAGCTCCGCAACTTGCACGCAGGACGGGGGGTTCACGTTGATATGCCTGCCTGAGAGGTCTGGGCATCCGCTCCATCCAACACTAGCGCTAGTCGCCCATCCTCGGTGTAAGGCAGTGCAAGGTAAGGTCATGATGGCTGCCTCCTACTTCGCAAGGACGAGCCCGCATGGCAAGGGTCTTGATTAGATCTCGCATGTCTCTGCGGGTTTTATGCCATGTCAGCTTGTAAGTGTTGCAGGACATAAATAAGAGTACGAAGCCCGAAATAAACCCTGACTAGCACGCTGCTCAACCCGGCTTTAGACAAGCTTCTTTGCCACCTGGATCATCTGGAATCGCCTGGCAGCCGTTCGGCGGCACGTGCAGCTTTGCATCGAACAAGCCAAGACATTCAATCGGTTTGGAAGCATGCACATGTGTGAGCACACACCGCCAATTCTGATGCACAGTAGCGCCGGAGATCTCCGAACCCTGAACAGAAGAAGAAGCGCAAGAAGAACAAGACCAAGAAACCGAACCGCATGGATTGGTGGTGTAATAGGATTGAACCGCTGGCGAGTTGGTGCTCTTGTGCTCAAATCGCGCGTGATTCGAACTGCCAGTGCTTAGTCGTACAAGAGTGCTCGACCGGTGCCAGTGCTCGATTCGCCCTTCACGGGCAGTCTTAGTTTCTACCGACAGCAACGACAAAAGGAAGATGCAGCAGCAGCAGCAGCAGCAGCAGCAGCAACAGCAACAGCAAGAAGGAGAACAAGATACGGTATCAAGTTCGATGCTTCGGCCTCCGCGATCAAGGTGTTGATGCGGTGCTTGGTCCTTCGGGCTCGCACGATGCGGGGCCACTCCTTCTCCAATCCTGCGCAGGCAACGAGGCATTTTCTGCATAGAATCCATTCTTGGCCTCTGTCTTACGTCTGAGCAATTTCATTCACATTCCGGAACTCCATCGCTCACCCCTGAAGCATTGCTACGAACTGCGACAATGCATTCAAAGAGGCTTCCGCTGGCAGCCGCGCGCCGCTCGAACTTGTCGGCCTCTGCCATGGTTCCACGGCCACCGAAGGCTCCACATGAACAGGTAGGGAAATTCACGGAGGTTAACACAGAAAAATTGAAAATCCTTGAAATGACTACATATCAACCTACATGTCCATGAGGACACTATGTGTACCCCGGTCAAGTGGTACAGCACGTTCTGATTCAAGTTCGCATGTCCTACACAGCTTCATTGAGATCAGAAGGCCCGAATAATCTTCTCAAGTGCATGCCCAGGCTCCTGGGCAGCCTCAATTTGCACCATACTTTCCGTCGCAAGGGGCATGGCTCTGTATCAACCCTTGCTGCAAAACATGCAGCCCGCAGCACGGCACTCTAGCCCATCTCCACTGCAAGTGTTGTCAAAGTAGCTTTTGCATACGCATGCAGTTGGACTATAGCCTTGCAGCCGATGCATGCGCTGTGTCCGCTGTGTGCCCAAGCCAAGATGCACGGCTTCTCTCGGGCCGTCCGGCCGCTACATCGCCCGCGGCCCACGCCGACAGCCTTGGGTTTGCACAGCTTCGGCCTTGCCGCCTACACCAGAATACCGCAACGGGTTTGCTTTGCTCCGCTAGTATGCGAACGTTGAACAGGCCAGTGCACTCGTAGCAGCATCTAGAATCTAGACCCAGAGCCATTATCGCAAATCTCACCAGGTATAAAGCACCTTCCATCGGCAAAGAGGCTCCGTTTTGTAGACCGCCTCCTGGAGTGTACAAGGCGGCAGCGATCGGACCCTAAGCCCTAGGCCGTGTCTATCTAAACAATATGTGCTCTTTTACCGGACACTTTGGATTCCGCTCTGGCGGGGACAGAGAAACACAGAGAGAGAGAGAGAGAGCAAAAGAGCGAGAGAGAGAGAGAGAGAGAGAGATAGGGAGAGAGACAGGGAGATAGGACAGCGAAGTTGGGAGCGAGGAAAGACAGCTCAGAAATGAGCAACAAGAATGAGCGACGGAGCAAGAGCGAGATTCAGACACAGAGAGAAAGAGACCAATACTGACAGCGAACATTTGGTGTATGTGCAGACAACGGTTCCGTCAGAATCAAACAGACGTTGGGGAGTGCATGAACCAATCTGCACGGTGATGCGGGTGCGTGAGTGCAACATTAGACATGTGCAGAGGTGACTGTTCGCACACACGCGCACACACATGCACAGGTAAACATGCACATGCGGACGCATGCGTAACAGCACCGAAACCATGCATAGATGTTCAAGTCAAAACATACAGATCCACTGGTAGCTTGCTGCTGCAGCTACTGAATTAGCTACCGTAGGTGGCCGGAAAGACCGGCAAAGGCAACGACTGGTACACTCCGGAGTATGCGATTGATTATGCAGGGCCGCCAGTGTCAGCGCCCGCCGCACCAACGCAGAGTGGTTGGCACCGCCCAGGATGTGGCGAACTGGCGCCCAGGCAACTCGAGTGCCTTCTGAGCTTCCGAGAAACTGCCCAAGCCGTGGTTGAAGTTTTCGTTCGTTCGTGGTAAAGCCCTAAGCTCGGCCTGTACCCAGAAGCACAACTTGTTTCACAAATACTGCTAGTCACGAGGCACTGCGCACACATGTACACCGATAGCAGCAGCATCCTCGCGCTTTCGACCGTTTCACTCAAAAGCTCAACCTCGCCTGGGACCACCTCGAAGAGATCTTGTCCAGAGGGGTCCTTTACCATGCATGCTTAAGCTTCGCTAGCAAGAAATGGTGGAAAAATCGACACTGCTTAGGTCCTTCACCGTCGCATTTGTACCCCAGTAGTTCAGCAGGCAAAGCCATTCTCCTGGGTTCTCACGCCGCAATGACACGCAATTGAAGCCTCATCATGCTCATAACTGGTCAGATAACACGCATGACAAGGACTCATGGTAAAGTTGACATGCAGTCCGCAAAAGAAGCGGCCCCTAAATCCATGCGTAACTCTAGTATTGCCACAACTCCTGCTACGTTGGTGCTATGCCAGCGCAACACTTGAAGGCTTCTGAGCGAGCTCATGAAGACACTTCCCCAGCAAAAATAGATGTGACAA